>CM076575.1:146410412-146504549 GCA_034641835.2 Pinus albicaulis
GAATTAAATTTGCATATCTAATATTATTTGCAAATTTGCAGGATTTATTTAAAATTAAGATTATTTAATAAAACAATTATACATTCTTATTTTTGTTTAATTAAATAAATGGTCATATTTAAGATTTTATAAAATTTTAGTGTACTTGTTGTAAGATTTTGTTTAAGATTAATATTAATTAATATATAAATTTTATATTTTTTTAATGATTTAAATAAATATAATTTTTGTTAAATAGATTGGCTATATATATATATCACTAGGATTTTTATAGTTATAACACTATGTCATGAGGATTTTTATAGTTGGAGAGATATTATAGTGTTGTAAATGAGTGTAAATATTTAAAATTTGGGTGGAGTATCAAAGAAATATTATATTATTGGAAATATGAAACATTAAATTAAAAATAAATAATTATAATAAAACATGTTAAATTAAGTAATAAAAATAACAAATCTCTTCAATTTAATTTGTTATATTGTAATGTTTTATTAACCAACCTACATTCATCTAACTCCACAGGGATCAAATCCTTTGAGATGCAAACTTTTCCTCAAATTGTTAGTCTAAATTTATTAAATCTAATAATATTAATACTAGAAATTGCACCATATGTTGCAAAGGAAACACTGTAAATCAGTAATCTAGCACTTTTTGTTTTCTAAAATAGGTGAAGTGTTTCCTCAAAATTTTGGTCGCCTCATTAAAATACATAATATTCTAGAAAAATATTGCGTCACAACATCGTGATATTAACAATGAAAATCTGCATACTAAAATGTAAAAATTTAACAACAATAAACCTTAGATGTATAGAGCCCTATGGTTATATTGAAAATTCTATTATCATTCACTACAGTTTAGAACCATGCCTAAGTTTATTTTCAAAATTTAATCTTAAGCTTCCAAAAACATAATGAATATTAACATAATTATCTTCCAAACACTGCAATCAAATAGATATGCATGAATGGGAAACTGGAAATCAAAAAAATATTTAATCAAATACATATTAGAAAAACTGGAAATCATAAAACTCTTTATTTTCGGTTTTGAGAACTCCACATCAATAAAATTTGAACCTAAAATGACAACTCATTTCAGCAACTAAACTAGAATGCAACATAACTTCAATAACTTTAACTCCACGTAACTAAAAATTTAAAAACTAAAATAAGAATAAAAAGTAAACCCATGTTTTCCCATCTATAAGTGAAACACTACAGTATGATAATATCCACATTTGACTAACTATTTTCATTACGAATAATAAATGAATTAAGATACATTTTATTATAAAAACTTATCAATAATAATAACATGTCCTAGGTTCTAATTATAATTATAATTTCTAGATATTACTTTATGTGATTATTTTGGGGAAAAAATATAATTTAAATTATAAAGATATGCAGGATCTTGCACATGATAACAACCGGAAAACAAAGCACACATATATGTATGACAAAAACACATTAAAAAAAGGTAATATGTAACCTTTTTACTCGTTTTAGAAACGAAATTAAACATTACTAGTCTATATACATTTGCTTCTCTATTCCTATCATTGTCATTGGCGTTTCTGGGTCCCCACAACACTGTAATGAGTGCGACAACATGGTGGGGATAGCGGCCTTATTGTATAGAAAGGGCCATTAGCATTCCTCAAATTCGTTGGTGGATTTTGTTAGGTTTCTTCTTTTATAAAAAGCACATACAAATGATCCAATCTACATACGTATTTATGAAATAATCGAAATAATCACATACCAGCGGTTTTATTACCATCGCTCATCAAACATCATTTTTTGTTTAATGGTCATCCCTAATTCATTAATTAAGCGATCCCTTCGTCTTTGTGTATTCCACAGCATCGTCGTAGATCTCATCAATGCCAAATTTGAAGGAGAAACCACTCTCCACCAATTTCTTCGACGAAATTTTCACCTTGTGAGTATCTGCCACATCCTAAAACCTAGACATACAGAAAAAAACATTAAATTGCTCAAACCTAGACATATACACACAAACATTAAATTGGAAAGGCATAATGATATTGACTGGGTTGGGACATTGCACTGCGGACAACGTTTTGACAAGTGTTGTGCGAGGTGTGGGATGGAGGTGTTGATTGAGAAGCAGATGTAGTGGCCCTCTGTTGAGGGGTTCTCCATCAAGAAAATATGAGCACTACAGAGGTCGTCGATGTGTATTAATGGAACACATCTCAATAACATGAACAACAACTTCAATTGTTGCAAGTGTTGTGGGATGCCGATGAGGGGAGAGAGAGGGCTGACTCCATAGAGGAGGGCACATTTGGGTAATGGAAGGGCTTGCAACAAGGAAATGAATGATGGTGACCACATCTATATGGTGCTCCTTTTCGTATTGAAAGGCGACCCGCTCTGCAAGATTCTTGGAAATCACATATGCCTATACCGTTATATAAATGATATCCATTAGGTCATAGAGAAATAGGACTTTAGAGATGTTGTAGAAAATGGTTTTAAAATATTATAAGGTGCTAAGCCTAGGCTCTCTACCCACAGAGTGAGAGGGATTTTCAGTCAGATGGAATCAACATCTACGCATTAGGACTAGTCAATGCTCTGATTTTTCTCCGCTAACTCGTTAACTGCAAATATTGCCGCAGACGATGTGACCACCATGCGATTTATGGTTTGGGCCTTGGTGCACGCCCTTAGTACACTCAGTGTACCGTTAACGGCTGGCTTGATCATATCATTCTTCCGCAAGATGAATTAAAGGTAAATCCACGTTTAAATCTATTTGGTACTCTAAAATTTGAAACATTAACGGAGATTCATATGGCTTTACCTCTGGATCCTTGGGTGTGTAACTGGTAGGACTCGCTACATGAAAAAAACCATGGAATCTGGAGACAACAGTGTCGAAACTGCCTTCTTCCAATAGCTCCACTTTGAAGAGCTTCAGTCGTTACGCAGCTCCGGGAATGTTGAGGAGATGTCGCACCCTCGCCTCGTTCTCTGTGAGTTCTCTCAATATTGTACGACATAAAACAATTTTCTTAAGGTATATATTAATAACTGATTAATAACAATATTCAATCCTAAGGTAGATATTATTTAAATCATATAACAACAAAATCAACTATACATAATGGTACAAGTGGCAGTTGAGGGGAGTTGTTTTCAAAGAAGGACGCATTACAACGTAATTATAATATAATAGCAATTACACCATACGTTGCAAAGGAAACGTTGTAAAGCAGTAACATAGGAAAAAGTAGTATAGAGGAAAAAGATAAATCTCGGATTTGGGTTCAGTAAAAAATAACATAATAACCTTCTGATCAAACCTGTCGATCCTCTTTCAAAGCCTGTGAAGAAAGCATCCATTATCTTCGTTTGCAACTTTGAGAAGCCTCTCCATCAACTACTGTTGGGTCTCGAGTTCGATACCCCCTGGCTTTGACCTGATCAAGATCGACGATTTTTTTTTTATTCACATTTGCAAGAATCACAGTTCTTAATATCTCGTAAGTGGGAAATATTTCTATAAGTGATCTCAGGCAAAAAAATTCCAACACTGCAAAATTCCACCCAAAAAAACCACAAATGTTCATTTAAGCAAAGGCAAGCTAAGCTAAATAATCCTAGATCTGGGTTTAGTAAAAAATAACATAATAAGATTTTGATCAAACCTATTGATCCTCTCTCAAAGCCTCTGAAGAAAGCGTTCATTATCTTTGTCTGTAACTTTGAGAAGCCTCTCCATCAACTGCTGCCAGGTCTTGAGTTTGATACCCCTTACGTCGACCTGATCAAGATCGATGAATTTTTTGTCATTCACATTTGCAAGAATCGCATTTCATAACCACTCGTAAGTGGAAAGACTTCTCACACTGACAAACAGTCTATTCTTCATTCACAAAGTGATAGACAATACATATTTAAGAACATATCCGATGTCTACCTCCAGACTGAACCTATGAAGGATAGAGGCCACAATGGACTTTATCTGTATGAATGCCATCTCTTTTCCCAAACATATGCGAGGCCCTGCCTGGAACACAGTAAATTTTCAAGGATTCCCCCCCCACAAATTCCCCATCTTTCAGCCATCTCTCGGGTCTAAAATCCATGAAATCCTTACCCCAAATTCTCTCCATCCTACCCATGAATATATATTGTAACTCACGAACCATCCCTGGGGTACAACAATCATGTATGGCAATACATCGTCTTTCGCAGCAACCTTTGAATCCATAGGCACAGGAGGCGAAAATCTCATGGATTCACACATCACGGCATGGAGATACTGCATGCCCTTTAGTTCATCAAATTTGAAGATGACCCATTCATATTTGGGCTGTATGGAATTTTTTTTGCCTTAACAAGCAAAATTTCTTTGTAAATGGCTTCTTGGAAATGGGGCCAAGATGAAATCAGATAGAAAAATTGAGATAAGGCAGTTGAAGTGGTATCCCTGCCTGTCATCATAAAACTAACCATCATATCCCTGACGAATAAATCCGATTACTCTGCGGCCATGGCCATCTTCTGCGAACCTTTAGGATCACCAGATTTTACACAACTTAAATTAAAAAAATAAATCAAAATAATTTTCAAAAAATCACATTAAAAAAATCTCATATATATAAATATATATAAACACACACATATTGTTGAAGAGGTAAATCCCCTCTGCGGAAAGAGGCGATCCCTACTAGCCCAGAACGGGTCTAGGAACAATCATCAAATGCTACAGCGCAAGTTCCTAATTGCGAATAAACAGACCAACGATGGAGGCCTACCTGGAGTCCAACGCTATGATTCGTAGAAGAGACAGTGTTCCCGTTCCTTAGCCTCGACAGATCACGATCCCCACGATCTCCGTGAATGGAAACCTTCACATGCAAGAAACAACACGAATACAAGCATAAAATCCAGAATACACAACTATATATCAGTCAGAAAGGATATAACTCATCACTATCATAATTGAAAAACAGAGTGGAACCATAACCGGTAGTCATTCATTAATAAAAAATCGAAAGAGAGTACAACCAATGTTCTGACGCTGAGGTCTCCTTCGGAGGGGTCTCCAGTAGAACACGTCTCGCAAAGCCTGCCAAGGATGGGACAAGCCTCTCTTAGAGTCTCTCGACGATAGTCTCCTTGCTCAAGTTTGGCCTTAAGGGAAGAATGAGGGCTCTTGCAGCATAAGGCTCTTGGGAATTTGAGAACTTGGAGATTCAAGACTTGGGCACTTCAAGACTAGCTTGCAATGGAAATGGGCAAGCTTTTATAGATGGAGGAAGGGGAGTTGGGATCCCTATAATTGTGGGACTGGCCCTATCTTCAAGGAAGCTTCCATGAGAGGTGGAAAACCACTTCCCTTACATGGAATTCCCGGAGCCAAACCTCCCAACTCAAGATAGATAACAGTTTCTGAGTCTGTTGAAACGAAACTTCCGCCATTTTATTTAAAAAACACTCCTTAAATTGGCTGGCGCGACTGCGACTCTGGGACAGAGCGCCAGTTGGCGCGGCCTGTTTGTAGGATTTTCCCCAGTGGCGCGAGTGATGAACTGTCTACCCGCGCCAATGCAAAAAGGGATGTTTTTATGGTTTTTTGCAAGGAGATGTCTTCAGGGCAATTGAAGCTCATGTTTAGAGGAATGAAATGATAGTGGTTTCAAGGCATGAAATTGCTCACAGGTCACAGAATGGGCCCTCCAATGTGTGGGACGGGGAATGGTAGGGATGGTGACAAATTACTGTGTAACAGATGCCCCCTAAAGCATGAAGCCCGAGAGAGAGAGAGGGGTGAAATGCTTTACGAGAACGTGTCCAACTGAAACTTCGCCATCGGAAAACCTGCGTGGAGAAATACAACTGATATCTCAAGTACATGATGTATTTGTGGTATGGACGCAGCCATCCAAAACAGAGTATACAATAATCCAGATCCAAGGTATGGACGCAGCCATCCAGTGAAGATCGATAAATAGACTCAGGTATGGTCGCAGCCATCTAGTGAATAAGTCATGTAAATAATCATAATAATCCACAAAATTGCAGCCTGGATTACAACAGACACCATCCAGGGTCTTGCGCTCCATCTCGACCCGAAAAAAGTACAAGTTCAAGCATGCGAATATGTGAGCTGAAGTCGAACATGCAAGAACATCGTCTGATTACCAGCCAATAATGAAAGTTGTTAACAGACGCGAGAGGAACCGCCAATAATGTCGATGGTCATCAAGGTACTACAGGTACAATCTACGGCATGTGAATCAATGAGCTGGCGTCGAACACCCATAGAATCACTCGATCAGAGGCCAATGATGAAAACCTCACGTCGAATGCGACGAACCTTCCATTGAGGCATGCAGGATCCAAGGTACCATAAGGGAGTCTCTAGATCAGCTTCCTGGATAATGAGCTGAAGTCGAAAGGAAGTGACCTTGATCGAAGGTGGGCCATAATGTTTCCCACATCATCGACACGAGACAGAGGAACATAATTTTTTTTTAGTGAATCGTATGAGAATCAGAGGAAGGTTGATACTTTGCAGAGGTCAACTTCTCTTGAACATGTAAACGGCACGAGAGTGGATTTGGCAGTATTTGACATCAAAATATCAGAGGTCATGGTGACGAGGCAAAGAGCAGATGAGAGGTCAAAAGAGATCACCCAAACCCACGAAGGCAAGTGAAGAACGAGATGAGATTTCCCCAACCCAACACGAATGCAGACAAGTGCCATGTTCAAGAGCGACATACTGCCGACATGAAAATTATTTTGGTTCCATGTTTCCCCACCATCCTGGTGAGTACCTCTTTATTTTTACACAAGCTTGAAGAGGATACCATATGCTTGTCGTATAAGTCCATCCTAGTACATTTAACGAGCCCTAGGAAGGAGGAACTCGGATAACGTCATCACGACTGAATCCAATGTCATCATTGTTTAACGAGTTTGACAGAGGAAGAACTCGACGTCTTTTCATGTTTAGAGAGTCTGAAAAGACAGCGGGAAAGTAGACTCCAACAGTCCCTTTTCGTAAATAGTTCCTCAGATCCGAAAAGGTAGAAAACTATGTCTGAGAAGACCTCCTAGTCGCGATAGGCTAGGGTATTCCTTTTTCGTAAATAATCTGTCCCAGCCCGAAAAAGGGGTAAACGTATACTGGGTAGATGTCGTTTCACAACCATTTAACGAGTTCAAAATGACAAGAGTCTCGACAATCTTTTCAATTTTTAAGAGTCAGAAAAGAGCTGAAAGTTGACTCCTCCTGAAGGAACGAGTGGTATAAAGGGTAGTAACTGGTTCCGGTAATGGTGGAACTGCTCAAAACAAGTAAAGGTCAAGAGGCTGGCTAACAAGACCACTCATTGCAGCGGTTCCTCAGGAACGGGTAAAACAACCACGTGAAGGCATATGATCGGCCAAGCAGATGGGGACGATGGAATGAGAAAACCAAGGCTCATCTAGCAAAAATAGGCTGATAAAATGGCAATCACGAGAGGTAAAATGGGAAAGGTTTCATTTTTACACAAGCTTGAAATCAGAAACTCTGATTGAAGTTGGTTTCATTTTTACACAAGCTTGAAACAAAGATAAACTATGCTTGAATCCAATTTCATTTTTACACAAGCTTGAAACAGAGACAAACTATGCTTGAAACCGGTTTCATTTTTACACAAGCTTGAAACGGAAACAAACTATGCTTGAAAAAAGTAAGCATGCCCCCAGCATGGTGACTCAATTTGAGGTACATGCCCCCCAAGCTTCAATCCATACGAAAGTCAGATGGAGTGAAGGTTCAAGTTACGAGATCAAGAGAAAGACTCGATTGGGATTTTACGAGATCTTATCAAAGACTCGAATTGAATAAGAACGTGTTTCATTATTTTAACGAGGTTGACACATTAAAAGAACTATCCTCATGAAATCTTGTTTCATGGTTTAAGGAGCTTGACACAAGACAAGGAACTCTGCTCCGACAACCTTGTTTCATTTTTTAAGGAGCTTGACACAAGACAAGGAATTCTGCTCCGACAACCTTGTTTCATTTTTTAAGGAGCTTGACACAAGAAAACGAAATGTGCTCCGAACGACCTCATCATAATGAACAAGAAGTCATCGCCTCCAAGAGTTCCAATCCCGATGGAAGGAAAACATCCTGGAAGTCAGGACCCAATGCCCCCAGCACCTGATGCACGACGGCATCATCACTGAGCACAGGCACGGGGTAGGCAGCCACATAGTTGATCTATAGTGGGGTAGATACAACGGGTGGATAAAAACCAGGAAGGGATGATGGCGGGCCAGTTGCCATATCAGGACCAAAGAATGAAAGCTAATCAATGGTCACGATCCGTCCTTCATGTGGAAAACAGACCACACGAAAAAGGGAGGAGACAAGTGCTCCCATGGCATAGGTGTAATCACGCCCCAAAATAAAATTGAAATCCAAGGGGCTTGGAAAAACCATCATGTCCATATGGACGGTTTTACCTCCCAAAGTAACAGGTAACCTTGGAAGGATCCCTAGCGGTTGACTCATTCTTTTGTTAAAAGCCAACAGATTCTACGTAACAGGCGCAAGCGGTGGCGAACCGAAATCTTTCCAGGTAGTTGAGGATAGAATACTAACAGAGGCGCCTTCGTCTATAATAGTACTTGGTACGACCAGACCAAAATCCTGTACTATGATCTCGAAAGGCACATAAGATGGAAGGTGAAATCCTACAAATCGATTCCAATCAAAGGAAGAGACCAAACTACTCGGAGGGGCTACCATCGAACTGAGAAGGTCTTCCCCTGGTGTTACGGAAGCAGGAGCCTCCTCCATGACCTTCATCTCGAAGGCGGGAGGGGTATCCTCCCGAACCTCCATCACGGGAGGTGGAGGAGCTGCTTGTTGAGGTATAGGGACAGGAGAATCTTTCTCCAAGTCCGAAGAATCTGAGGAAACCAGAAGAACATGAGGGATGTGAGATCCACTCTCGACAGAAAATACCTGGTGCACCATGGATGGGGCCAGCTCAACCGATCCCACGACCAATGGTTGATCAGGGACGGATTCTTGAATGCGAATTTCTGAGGGAGTGGGATTGACCGAAGATGAATTTTGATCAATCGTAGGATCAGCTGGCGGAGGACTCAATGAAAGCCGATTATAACCAGGTGGAAGGCGTGGTGTAGAACCAGTTGAGTTGACCAATACTCTTTTGGCTTCATCCATATATGGACAAAGGTGAATGGCATGGTTCCCTTCACACAACTTACAGGGATTGGTGAGCTTACCCTGCTTCTTAAGAGCCTTATCGGAACCAGTTGAAGACGTGCCCCCAACCTGGCTCCTGAAAGTCAAAGGCAATGGCGGACGGCCGTTGGACCATGCTTCAAGCACCTTGGGAATGCCAGGGCAGTCTCGAAGAAGATGGTCTCCCGTGCACAACATGCAGGGGAACTTGACTTTCCATGGAGGGTTGGAAGGTATATCAAGAGGAGATGTTTCAGGAACAGTAGCTGCACTTTTAGCCTCTCGCTTATCATACTTCTTCTTCTTTGTCTTCTTCTTCTTCTTCTTAACCACCTGATTACTTGAATCCAGGCTTTCACCAGGCGAAGTAGAAGAGGAGGATGCAGAAACAGGCGAAGAAGGGGAGAGGTCCACCTTTGAATCAACATGATGTTGTTCAGGTGGAGGAACTGATTGAACAGTAGTGGAGAAATTCGGGACCACAAAGGTATAAAACAACCAAACAGGAAACCCAACAGTTAACCCAGGAAGGGACAACGTTGCCATGTAAGGAGCACCAACATTCCCAAAAGGAGGAAAATTACCGGGATTCCCTTCTGAGGGGATTCCTTGGTTGGTAAACTCTGAAAAAGTTTCCATCAAAACTCAAAACCACACACGGGCTGAAAAAGAGTCAAGGCACGTGATCAAACAGTCAACGGGAAAAATCTAACAGGGCGTGTGATCATGGGTGATTAACTTTTACCACATTGAAAAATAAGAAACTTCACCGTTTCATGTTTTAAGAGTCGAGAAACGGTCGAAAAGATGACTCTATCTCTTTCAGATTTGACACAAGCATGAAAGGACAAGCGCTTGGTGATCTTTTCAAATTTAGGGAGTCAGAAAAGATCAAATGAATACTCAGGAATACTAGGCAAAAAGGGTGTACCAAATAACCGTGAACTGCAATATACACCTTGGTTTCAGTAATGAAAGAGAAATCAACCAAGGACTTTCCGTATGTGCAGGCAATCTCCTCGAATGCTGTGTTCGGTGTATCATGGGTATAGGGAGGTGGACTCGGCTTCCTATCGATAAAGGATTGAAACCTAGTGGGGTCTCCCTTTATATACGCGATGGTACGGGGAGCACAAGTCCGTACTAGCGCTGTCTAAAGCCAAGAGGTGAACGACAGCTACTAGGTTTTAAGACGCCGAAACACGTCTCTAGCCTAGACCTCTAAATATGTTTCGTTAGATTTCAATGCTGCCTTAGTGTAAATTGAGTAGATTTTAAAGTTGATCTTCAATTATGTTTCAGTTTTCAGGCCCTAATTAATGTGCTGCCTCAAAAATCTCCTAAATGCAAAACTACATGCCACAGTACATCATTTCGTTCGATGAAAGCTAGCTACGGAAGAGTTGAAAGCTTTTACACAAAAAAAATGATCAGAAGACAATCAATGATATCTCTAAGGCAACCAATGAAACTAAAAACTTTTCCTTCAAATTCACTAATTACTAGTAAAATCGAAAAGATTTCAATTTGCACTAATCAACCAAAAGCAAAAGAGATTTTTTTTTTTTTTTTTCAATGTTTGATAGCTAGATGCACTAATCAAACCGAAAACAAATGAAAAGCAATTCGAGAAATGATATTAAGGGAGTAAAACGAGCGAATTTCACTCAATGGCACAAACAATCAGATCTCAAATCGACCAAAGTATCTCAAAACCAAGAAAAAGTCTCAAAGGCTCCAATGGACCGTGTGATCTAGGCCCAAAGCAAGACCAAACGCAATTTGAATGAAGAGAAGAACAATCACCCAAAAATCACAACAAAACGATAAACAACCATTAAGAGAATGCAGAGGAGCAATCAGAGAATTGACTGGAGTAACAAAACACCAAAACTCCTAAGGAGGGCTCGACACACAAATCCACTAGATGCCCTAGGGCTTAAAACATGAAATCGATGGAGAAAAGCAAACAACCAAAGGATGAAGGCGAATTCCCAGTCAAACAGGACTACAACACACTCAGGTAGCTGAAAAACCAAAAAGAAACACACTGACCAGACCCAGAGAGCTCAAAACTGAGGGAACCCTAATGCCTCACAGGAGTGGCGCGACTGTGAGGTTGTAACTGGCGCTAGAAAGCAATTGGCGCGGGTAATACACAAGCAACATGTGCCAATTGGCGCGACTGTCGAGCTAAAAAGCACGCCAGTCGAGTTTCTCAGCCAAAAATAAAAAGAACTACTCCAGAAGCAGATCAATGATATCCAAGCAAACCAAGAAGCAAAAAACAACAAAAGAACCCAGCCCAGAAGGCTAACCAAGCAAGGAAAACCGCGAAACAATCAAAATGAGACAATCAAAACTAGACGATCCCCAGCGGAGTCGCCAAATTGTTGAAGAGGTAAATCCCCTCTGCGGATAGAGGCGATCCCTACTAGCCCAGAACGGGTCTAGCAACAATCATCAAATGCTACAGCGCAAGTTCCTAATTGCGAATAAACAGACCAACGATGGAGGCCTACCTGGAGTCCAATGCTATGATTCGTAGAAGAGACAACGTTCCCGTTCCTCAGCCTCGGCAGATCACAATCCCCACGATCTCCGTGAATGGACACCTGCACATGCAAGAAACAACACGAATACAAGCATAAAATCCAGAATACGCAACTATATATCAGTCAGAAAGGATATAACTCATCATTATCATAATTGAAAAACAGAGTGGAACCATAACTGGTAGTCATTCATTAATAAAAAATCGAAAGAGAGTACAACCAATGTTCTGACGCTGAGGTCTCCTTCGGAGGGGTCTCCAGTAGAACACGTCTCGCAAAGCCTGCCAAGGATGGGACAAGCCTCTCTTAGAGTCTCTCGATGATAGTCTCCTTGCTGGAGTTTGGCCTTAAGGGAAGAATGAGGGCTCTTGCAGCATAAGGCTCTTAGGAATTTGAGAACTTGGAGATTCAAGGCTTGGGCACTTCAAGACTAGCTTGCAATGGAAATGGGAAAGCTTTTATAGATGGAGGAAGGGGAGTTGGGATCCCTATAATTGTGGGATTGGCCCTACCCTCAAGGAAGCTTCCATGAGAGGTGGAAAACCACTTCCCCTACATGGAATTCCCGGAGCCAAACCTCCCAACTCAAGATAGATAACAGTTTCTGAGTCTGTTGAAACGAAACTTCCGCCATTTTATTTAAAAAACACTCCTTAAATTGGCTGGCGCGACTGCGACTCTGGGACAGAGCGCCAGTTGGTGCGGCCTCTTTGTAGGATTTTCCCCAGTGGCGCGAGTGATGAATTGTCTACCCGCGCCAATGCAAAAAGGGATGTTTTTATGGTTTTTTGCAAGGAGATTTCTTCAGGGCAATTGAAGCTCATGTTTAGAGGAATGCAATGATAGTGGTTTCAAGGCATGACATTGCTCACAGGTCACAGAATGGGCCCTCCAATGTGCGGGACGGGGAATGGTAGGGACAGTGACAAATTACTGTGTAACACATATATAAATATATATACACACACGCTTCTCACATCATAACGATTTTGTCCACTTATCCCCCATGAACTACATCTACATCTTCACTTCTAGACACATAAGCATTTATACATGAAGAATAATTTCGCTCCTTATTCTTTAACTTGTTCCTAATAATAACATGTCTGAGTAGTTTCACCATTTTCTAGAAATCTTAGTTACCATTTCAACTCTGAAACGGTAATAAGCTCACATGGAAAAAACAAACTAGAGTATCGAGTAAATTATTTGTTTTCATCCACAATAATCTACCGTGAAATACACCTCTAGCTCTAACTTTACAGGTCACGGTGGTCAAATATAAGCAATGCATTTAAAATGTTTAAGAATTGTTGTCTTTCATTCGCAAAAAACAAAGTATGGTGTTTTATGAAAAATGGTGTTAAAAAAAACTCTCCGTGGAACCCTCCCATTAATATATCTGGAAACTTAGGAAATCATTCCCATCATTGAGTCTTGGAAGGTGCACTTCTGACTACTACTTTGATTAAGTCATGGAAAATATAAATCAATGGTTCTTTCACGTAGATTCAATTTTCAAATTTCGTGATTCATTTAGATTTAGTTTTTTTTACCAGTAACATGATTCAATTTCTTACCATTAGCATAATGATGATAAATATTGATATAATATACTAATATTTTTTTTTACCAGTAACAAATATAATGGATTAACATGCCACATAGACAAAACATGTCAAGCATATTTACCAAGCTATTGAACCATTAATACATAGGGAAATATAACTGTTTCAATCAAAAGATGAGCATATATTACCCCTGAGTATTTATGGGTAGATAAACTTGTAAATATTGGTTGCCGACAAAACTTACTATGCAAAAAACTGCTCAAAGAAACCTATCACATGTAATGGATTAACATGCCACATGGACAGAACACACTATGTAGGGAGGAGAAAACAGCTCAAGGCAACCCATCACTAACCCAACATTGATATATCTTGTTATCAGAAGAAAACCTAATTATCAGTGAGGGCGACGTGAATAGAAGTATAAACATGAAATGCACTCTAAGATCAAAATCAATATTTTATTGTACAGTAAATCGGATCTTAGGGCCACTGAATTTTGTTACAATTGATTGGAAAAGAACCGTGGAAGCTTGACAGTAAACAAGATACACACAGTCTGTCTCATTTTCTATTTATAATTTTCAATTTCTTGTGGTTACAAAAGGGGCATATTACTATCATATGATTTAAATGTAAAAATTCGAATTGAAAATCATTCATTATCTCCTAAACTTCATAGATAAGTGACCAAAAGGATGTGGAAATATATCGTAACCTTTAATGCATTGCCGCTCATATGATATATCAGGCATTGATACATGAAATAAATGCATGAATCCTCTTCTCTAGTCGACTACTCTGTATCATCACAGAAAATACAATATAAGAATCAGGTGAAAGCGAGAACAACTTTAAATCAAATGTAAATTTACAACCAACAGATAGACATAGGAGAAAAATCTAAAATGGAGATATCCTAACATTTAATGCTTATTGATCAACCAAAGAAATGCCTAAATCTTCTTCTATGGTCGGCTAACCTGTATTATCACTGAAAAGCAAACATAAGAATTAGATGAAAGCGAGAACAACTTTAAATCAAATGAAAATTTACAATCAACAGACATATGTAGATCAAAATTAAAATGGAGATATCCTAACCTTGAAAGCGCATTGAACAACAAAAATTTAAATGGAGATATTCTAACCTTGAATGCACATTGATTAACCAAAGAAATGGTTGAATATTCTTCTCTGGTCAGTTATCATATATCATCACGGAAAATAAAAAATAAGAATGAGATAAAGCAAGAAAACCTTTAAATCGAATGCAAAATGTGCATTGATCAACCAAAGAAATGCCTGAATCTTCTTCTCTAGTCGGCTAATTTGTATCATCACAGAAAATCAACATAAGAATCGGTTGCAAGTGAGAACAAATTTAAATCAAATACAAATTTACAATCAAAAGACAGATGTAGGAGAAAAATCTAAAATGTAGATATCCTAACATTGAATGTGCATTGATCAACCAACGAAATGCCTAAATATTCTTCTCTGGTCGACTAATCTATATCATCACATAAAATAATGGAAAAGTTTAGGGGCTTATATTCACAGTGGGCTAATTTTCCATGGTTTTTCCAAAAAAGGATTCGCCAATTTCCATTTTTTTATAAAAATAATTCACCCAAATTTTACAATATAAAATTATTTTACGTTAAAAATCGCCAACATTATATACACAATTTATATAATATCATTATAAATTTTAATAATTTTACAAATACATCAATAAAAATTTTATAGTTTGCATATTAGGGACTAGTGAGATTCACCAATTTTTTAAACATCAAGATAATTTTCCATCCTTAAAATTTTCCCTGCATAAAATCAAACATAAGAATCGGTTGAAAGCGAGAACATGTTTAAATCTACAAAGGAGAAAGACAAGCATAAACTAGTCAGTACTTTTGTAACTGATTAATAACAATATTCAATCCAAAGGTAGATATTATTTCAATCGTCTAACATCAAAATCAACGATACACAATGGTACAAGTGGGAGTTGAGGGGAGTTGTTTTCAAAGAGGGACACTTTACAACGTAATTAATATAAATATTAGATTAATATTAATATATTAATATAAATATTAGATTAATATTAATATATTAATATAAATATTATAATATATTATAGTATTAATATTAGATTTAATGATGTTTTTTACATGGCATGATAACACAATTTATAATAAAAATATATTAAATTAATATTTTCAAATATTACAACTTTAACGTGGAAATATTTATGTCTTTAAAGATTTTAATATATCCATAGGATATGGATTTTCATTTTAAGGATTCATTTTAGAAATACATAATTAATATAAATATTAAAATATTTTGGAGTAGGATTTTTCATGTGATTGTGTGGAATTGTATTGTACTTTTATTTCATCTACATGGTCATTTTCTTACAAACAATTTCCTTTTAAATCATAATATACATATCACATTAACATAAATTTAAATACTAATTATTCATATTAGTAACCATGGTATTTTAGAGTATATTATTAATAAATATATAAAACTTAATAAGTTTAATTAATAAACTTATAAATAAAAATAAAATAAAGAATATTTTTAATTATAGAAATGTTAAATATATAAAATATAAATAGTATCTATAAATTAAAATTTATTTATCCTATAGGGCATAAAATAAACGGGGAAAGGGTTTTCTCTTAAGACACTTTGTGGTCTAAAGGTCATTGGTTGGAAACATTGTGGGAAAAAAGCCAACCATGCTAAGAGTTGGTGTGGCTAAGATCAAGTGTAATCCCCTTGTGATTTTGTAGCTAGATGTTGTTAGAACGAGGTTCCCTAACCACATTTTTGTCTAGTTTTGTAATATTTTTGTAATATTTGTTCTAGTGCAGGGGCTTTGGGGGTGGGTCAAAGCCTCGATGTGTTGTAATGGGTCAAAGGGTAGACGAGGAGTCCACAAACTATGGTTTGCGGACCATAGAAGTAGTGTAGGCTAAGATACTATAAATAGATGGATAAGTCGAAGTTTAGAAGTAAGTTTAGTCTGAAAAGAAGTTGGGATACGAAATTGAGGTCTTTGTATCGATAGTCTAGGTAAGGGCTCCTACTGGCTATCTGCGCGGAGACCCTAAGCCCTGTTGTGTGCGGACCCCGCTGGCTGTGTGTGCGGCTTGGTCATAGAGTCTGTAAGCCAGATCTACATATGAATGAATGAGAAGATTGTTTTGTGATATCTGAGTATTTCTTTGTTACGATTATGGGCTACGCTATATGTTATTTATGAGATAATATATGTTTTCTGAAGATTGATGGTTTTTTGATGCACACGTGCATGCGATGAATGAATGAATAGGTTTGGTTGTAATTTGTCTTCTCTAATTACTGAATTTTCACGTCTGATTTATAAGCTTCACTTGAGTTATTTTGACCAATATATTGTTAAATGGTTTTGGGTTAGGGTTTCGACAGCAGAGGTCAGGTGGATTTGAAGGGGCCCACTTTTATTAACCTTCCCTCTCTCAGGGTATGGAAACCTGGTTCCAACACCCTCCCATACTATTTCGGGTGAGACCTTGACCTACGTAAGTAGGCCATTTCCAAAAGGGCCAGTAATATTAGGGTTTGTTGGCAAACCTTAAAGCTGAACCTGGGTTAGGACCCCTAAAGCCAACAAATGGTGCCGTTGCCAGGACCGGGAGAATTTTGAGAGGGGGATTGGGTAATGGCACAAGGTTGTTGGTAGCCATTAAAGCCTGAGTTGGAAAACTGGTTCGAAAAACAGATTCAGGAATTTTCCCTAAAAGAGAATAAGAGTAAAAAATTGTTCGCAGAAGAGTGGAAAAACAGGTATATTTTTACAGAAGTACACAAAATATTCTTTCTATCCTTTGCACACGAGTTTCAAGAGTGGTTGAAATGGTTGGCAGAATTCCAAATTTGTTGGAAAGACGATCGGGTCACATAATGGACTCCCAAATTGATCCAACAATTGGAAAAGACTAATAATAAGATTACCAGAATTGCAAATCATTAGGTTGATAGTATCTTAGGAGGATTCGTGATAGAATTTGTCATTGATCAATTTGTGTCATATTCAGAAGCGGAGTGAATGTTCTTCAAGGGATTTAGAGGTAATTTCCTAAAAACCCTACCGATGTTGATTAAGATGTTATTGAGTGAAAAGGTTGTCTTGTATGTCCACACCGAGTGAATGACCTCCGACTAGAGTGGGAGCACGACATGAAGCGGTAAATACTATCGGGTTAATCAAGAAGGAGACAGATCAATATACAATCCCTTAAGGGAATCAGTTGATCTTAACTAAGAAAGGGCTGCAGAAATTGGAAACAGCCTCCCGGACACACCTGCTTCGAACCCACATAAGGGTAAGAATTATTCTACACCTCCTCTGCCAACACCGGAGGACGACATGGCCAAGCATAAGAAACTACCTACCTTTAAGGGTGTAGGGGACGAGGACATGGATCGATTATAGTTCGTAGAAGAGTCTGTGTGGACCGCGCAGAACATCAACAATGATGCTATCAAACGAGCACAACTATCCCTAGACTTTGAGGGAAGGGCCTTGGATTGGTTTATGGGATATATTGGTTAACATGCGAATGCCTCAATAAAAGATATTAAGAATGCCCAAAAGCAACAATTCTGGAAGCCTAAGTCATACTCTCAATGTGTAGTCAAATTAAAGGACTTTAAGCAGGGACCTACAGAGTCCATCTGGAAAGCTGACCAACGATTAAAAAAGGTTATCAGCGATGGGAGATTTTTCTAGGAAGATAAGAAGCATAAGGAATGGTTTATCGCTATGCTATTACCACACCTGCATGGGCCCATGGGACAGCAAAATATCAGCTCCCAAGAGGAAGCTCTGGAGATTTCCATGAATTTAGAAGTTGCGCCAAGAGATGACACGCAGTTCGCAGCCCTACAGATCCAGAGCTATCTAGAGGCAATGCACTTAGAAATACAAAACTTGTGAAAGGATCGCGGTAAGGAAGCTAGCCCGGATATTTGGTTCATACGATGTAGGGTGTCGAGTCATACTAAGGATCAATGCCCATTGTTATCAGATTATATGCAGGCTGTGGGGGCAATCCCTCTACGACTTAGGGAAATGGATGGCCCTAGAATTCCTATGCTATGGTGCGTTGATTTTCGAGTAGCAGGAAGACATGATACAGATCACTGCCCACGGTTGGATGCTTATGTTCCAGAATTGAAACAACAGTGGTGCAGATTCTGCTCGTCTATGGGTCATGACAAGAAAAACTGCCAAACACTTGACCTCATGGTAGATATAGGTGTTAGCACTTGATTTGAACCCTAGGCTGAAAAGGGAAAAACATGGTAACAACTAAACCAATCTCAGCTTTGTAGCTAGCCCTACAAGGTCAGGAGAGGGCTCTCTCCGTGAAAGTATATTCAATAAAGTACAATAAAGGACCGATATTAGGCTAGGTAAAATGATGGAAAAGAATTTTAATAAAATGAATGAATGTTCAGGGATGTGTGGGATAAAATGGGACAGTTGAAATTGGGGAAATAAATCAGGACACAGGGTATTTCATGGGGCAAGATAGGCAAGAAATTTTAGCAATTAAGGTTAAATAAGGATGGGAGGGAAAGACTGGTGAGGAGCTGAAAAGAGCACAATAAATGGATCCTTTTCAAACAGAAGAAAAACACAGAGTATGAATGATTCTCCAAGGTAGAGCATTTAAGTGGATTCTACCTTTCTATCTTGAAAGCATTCAAAAGGAAATGTTTATGGATGAAAGGTGAAACATAAAAATTTACATATGAAACAAAGGAGAGAAACAAATGCTAAATCTCATACCACATGGATCCCACAAATCAGAGCTGCATCTCTTATTAATTCCCTGTCAAACTGTACAATGGAGCGTAGAGCATTTTTCCACACTATTCCCCTATTGCTGAGTTACAGAATACTTTACAAATGATTTACAATTACATTAAATACACCAGATTTGTGGGATCATAGATCCACAGAAAGAGGAGCTGTTTTAACAGCTGAAGAACTGAAAACTAATCATAGAAAGAAATCCAACAATCTTCCCTAAAGAAGGAACAACATTACATTTGATTACTCGGGCAGATTCACAATTCTGCTATTGAATGATAAAATAGGCAATCAGATCCTATTTTTTCTGCTGCTGTAGACATATTTGTTTTATATAAGCTTCTCGGCCTTTGACTGTTGCTTTCCATATTCTGTTTGAAGAGAAATGACTTTTATAAAATACTTTGAAATACTTAAAAATGAATTTATGCATTTTGCGAAGGGAAAAATTAATTTTTGAATGGGAAAAAGGGAAGGGAAGGAGGCGGGGTCCATGTTATAATCACAATCGGGATCGAAGGGGAGGCATATTAGGAAACATCAAAACTTCTGATGCAATTGGCAAGGCCCGATGGGCAATGTGATAAGGGAGCGGGGAAATCCCTTTGAAAATAAATAAAAAATGGTTTTTCTCTTTTACAAAGGGAGGAAGACTTTTTATATGAAGGAGAAGAGGGCTTGTAATGGTGGGACCAAGGTATTATTATTGCAATCGGAATTAGGATCGGGAGCTCGGGGCAGAGTATAACATATGACAATTCTTCCGATGCAATGGAAGAAATATTTTGTATAAAACGAATAAAACAAAACTTTGATTTATACAAAGGGAAAGGCCTATTTATAATGAACGGGGCGGAAGACTTAAGTGGTGGGACCCGTAAGTCCATCGACATCGGAGATCGGAGAGGGCGGAGTATAACATATGACAATTATTTCAATGCGATGGAAGAAATACTTTGTATAAAACGAATAAAAAAAACTTTGATTTCTACAAAGGGAAAGGCCTATTTATAATGAACGGGGCAGAAGACTTAAGTGGTGGGACCCGTAGGTCCATCGGCATCGGAGATCAGAGGGGGAAGAGGGGCAGTTTTATATACATTCGTTGATTGCAATGATCCAATCGGCTGTGGGCCGTCGGATCGGATGATTAGATCAACGGCGGAGGGATGGTCGGAGGATGTTAATCAGGGGGAAGTATTTTGGAAAATCCGATCGAGTCTAGGCCGTCCAATCGGATGGGCAGGTCGACATCGAACATGTAATCGGGTGGAGTTTCGTCGGGGGTATTCAATCGGGGAAATCACATCGGAGGTTTCACGATGGGTTAATTGGGGCGCACTTATAAAATGTGCCGATGTGATGGGAAAGGGACTTTGGATAGGCAGGGTTTTATAATATAAATTTGATTTATATTATAATGTTTCAAAGCATGGAGGGGAAGTGGTTTGGGAACGATGGGGACTTTGTAATAATAAACTTTGAAATTTTTATTATAAAGTTTAAAAGAGTATGGTGGGGAAGTGGTTAATCGCATCGGCTTTTTGTATTGTGATTGGGTAATCGGAAGGGGAAAAAGGGGTTTATAAAAAGAAATATTAAACTTTAATAAAATAAAGTTTAGGAAAAGGGATAGTTTAAGGGTATAGGAGACTTTTTTACTTCACTAAGGCATAAATTTCAATCCAGGAGTCAGTTTTGAGAGTGTAGTATACCGTTGGAAAGATATTTTCGGGCTGTTTCTGCTGAATCTACTTAGAACATGATTTGACACTGAAAATTCTACAGAAAACTTCTCTGAAAGGCAGGGTGATGACTTGTCGAGATAACAACTTCTGAATTGTGACTTATTACATATGCTGACATAAAATTACATAATGAATGATGATAAAGGAAAAGTATCATGTTTTCACCTCAAAACATAATTTTGAGGTGAAAATTACATCAAACTGAATAAAACATTCCAGGTACTGTGACTTTGAGTTTTATTGACTTCCTCAAGACCTTGCTAATATTTATTGACACTTGACTCATTATTTTGACCATGGTGAGATCCTAGAACCTAATGAGACCCATCCTATGACCTACTGACATGACTTGAAGAATGAAAGTGACTCATGACTAAAGACCATAGAGAGGAAAATCAACAAGTTTCTCATGAGGGAAAACTGATGAAAAATCACTACCATCAATGGATCCATGACCTAGCGGAATGGTGAAATTTATTGGTATGGGACTCCTGATATGCAAATGCAAAAGAGAAGTTTTGATCACTGATGGCAGTATGACTAGACTAACACTAACAATGGGAAAATTATACAAGGTGCAGGCAGAACCCTCTTCACCACTATCTCCTTCTGGATGGGGAGGATCTCCCGCAAGAGGAAGGGGCGAAGGGAGAGGGGGGAGTATAGGTCGATGACAAGGATAACCGATCTGTTACAACTATGTATACGTGGGACATTTCGCAAGAGATTGTCAAAACCCTGCGTTCCAGTCCTGTAGATATTGTAGGTAGTTTGATCATGTCATTAAAGACTGCCCATTATTAATAGCAAAAATATAGGAGAAACAACAGATGCCTACGCAGAATATGTAAAGGGTTAAGGAAGAACCACGAGACGATGGACCATGTATTAATGTGATCACACGCAGTGGAATTTCCATTGAGGGAGCCGAAGAAAAGGCTGGAAGTGAACCACTAATTCGGAAAGCTGGTGAAAAAACAGAACGCTTAGATCTGAAAAAGGAGAAAGAAACCTTCATAGAAGTTCGAAGGGAGATGACCGAAATGAAGCACCTACTGCGAAGAGTATGGTAGGTCCAAAAGCAGATGAGGTAGTTAAACCATTCCTCTAAGCATGTATGAAGTTGCTACGTAACCAGAAGGCCATAGAGAGTCTCCAAGCATTACTAGATAGTTACACAGAAAATATTTCTTTACAACCAGAGGTTAAAACTATGAACAAGCTATACAAAAACAAAAAAGGAAGGGACGGGAAATGCGCATGAATGCGCAGATTGGAGACTACGAAATGGATCAAGTCATCCTTGATTTAGGATCAGATGCAAACGTCCTAACCAAGAAAACATGGCAAAGAATGGGGGAACCTAAGTTGGAATGGTCGACTATTGAGCTACGAATGGCTAACCAGCAAAATATTATCCCTCTGGGATGACTGAAAAAGGTTGTGGTAGACATTGTAGGGGTCAAAATTTACGTTAATTTTGAGGTAATTCAGATAGTGGATGACGCAGACCCTTACCCTGCGTTCTTAGGCCTGGATTGTGCTATTGATATGGGAGGTATCATTAATTTAAAAATAAGGAGCATGATCTTTGAAAACGAAGTCACAAGGGTGATAGTTCCGTTAGATCCAGCAGAAGGAGAGCAGTACACTGAATCAGTACGGGAGGAAGAGGATGTTGATCACATATACAAGCTGACCACCCGAGATGACGACTGGATCAACCCCACAGCTGATGGCATGTTATGTTGGGAAAAATACAACGAATTCTTATCTGACTCAGAAGGAGAGATATAAAATTGGCAGAACCGATTGCATGACGTATATCCACTAAGGTGTCTTAAGGTCACGAAAACCTTCTGATGCATCTCCTCAAAGGTAAGAGAACTACCTTACTTTGATGCCTTTGGTACTGTTAAAGATTTCTTCGAAGAAATTGAAGAAAACGTCCCTAAAGAACGGAGATTTTGGGCCCTTGACTTGGCCATGTGTGCAACTCCCGCGCGTTAGTGGGAAGCTCATAAGGGAGATTTTCGGGATTGGGGGGAATGCTGGAAGATGATGATATTACGATTTAACCCTCCATTCAAATCACCAATGGAACTCTTCTCGAGATGAGGGGATTCGGGCAAGCACTTAGCTCTCTGGATGGAAATATGGAATAAAGACACATGGAATGAATGTGTCCACCTGTTTATTCATGCATTGGGACCAATCTCTACTGCCTGGTATTTGGATGCAGAACTACACCAACGTACCCGGCACTGGGGTACAATGGCCGAGGATTTTATAACGACATTTGGACTAACATGAGGAACTAGGTAACTTAACAAAGCCCTACAAGATATAAATGCTCTGGTCTTCAATGAGTCCCTCCCTAAGCAGGAGTGTATCGCACCATCCTGGGATGCGCACATATAAGACATCGTAAACTGTAGAAAATTTTCAATAGAAGTCTGTGATGTGGATCCCTGGAATATCACTATCGTAGAATCAAAGGGAGAACATGTTGTTGCAGGTCCATTGCTGCAAACGATTGATGTCACCAAACCTTTGAAACTGAAGGAAGTCAATATTGACAAGGGAGAGCAACCCAAGATGGTGAAGATTGGGTATTATTGGGATGATGGCATGGTGGGAAAAATTGCAGAGCTACTAACCGAATATCAGGATCTATTCCTGACCAAGTTCTATGAACTCAAGGGGATCGTAGGGGATATGGGAGTAATGAGGATTAAATTGAAGCCAGATGCGTGATTGGTCAAACAACGACCTTGTTTCCTGTACCTGAAATACAAAAAAAAAGTAAAGGAGGAAATTGAGAAAATGGTGGCCGTAGGTATTATTGAACTAGTGGAGTAGCCAGATTGGGTGAGCCCAATGGTGGTACAGGAAAAGAAGACTAAAGGAGAGATAATGATCTACGTAGATCTACGCAAGATAAATGATTCTTGCGTACATGATCCATTCTCGACGCCATTGTCCGATGAAATCCTGGATAATGTGGGAGGTCAGGAAGCTTACTCATTTATTGATGGGTTCTCGGGGTACCATCAGATCCACATAGCACCCAAAGATCGCAGCTAGACAACCTTTGCAACGAAGTGGGGCTCATTCTAGTACACTGTCATGCCATTTGGACTAAATAATTCCCCTACCATCTTTTCATGTGTTGTTGTAGTTGTATTCAAGGAGTTCATTCACAAGTTCCTGGAAGTCTAATTTGACGATTGGATGGTTTTTGGATTAGTAAGGAACCATGTGTCTAATTTTCACATGATGTTGGATGCCTGTAGGAAGCACCAAATTTCATTAAACATCAAGAAATTCATATTATGTGTCCCATTTTGGATTCTATTAGGACACATAGTATGTCATCAGGGATTGATGGTTGACCCAACCAAGATCGCGATTATCATCAATTTGGCAGTTCTGACTGCTGAAAAATAGTTGTGCTCCATCTTTGGCCACATGGGTTACTTCAGGAAGTTTATTCAGGGGTACGCTTTGATCACCACTCCAATGGAGAAGTTGCTGAGAAATGATGTCTCGTTCTTTTGGGATGATGAGTGTTAGAAAAGCTTCAAACTATTAAAAGAAAAGATGGCGACTGCACCTATTCTTGTATTCCCCGACTGGACAAATATATTCCATGTACATGTAGATGCCTCAGGGATCGCATTGGGAGTTGTCTTGGTGCAGCCTGGAGAAGGGGACATTGATCACCCGGTGGCCTTTGCTAGCAGGAAGCTTTCGAATGTAGAGCATAACTATTCTACCATGGAGTGTTAAGGGTTGGTGATAGTGTACACCCTCCAAAAGTACATGCATTATAATTTGTAGGGGGACACTTCAAGTTGTTCACAGATAATTCAACTTTAAAATACCTGGTTAATAAGCCTATGTTGGGGGGGGGAATCTGTTAGTGGCTGCTGTTGTTTCAGGAGTATGATTTTGAAATCATTGTGAAACTAGGGAGGCTGAACTCTGGACCAGATCACTTGTCTAGGATCGAAAATGGGGAAGAGTCAACTAACTTAGAAGATGGATTACCTGATGCACAACTATTTTCTATCAAGGTAGTTGATGAGTACTTTGCTGATATTATCCACTTCTTGACCACAAGTAAGGCTCTCGATGGCTATTCAGTACCGCAGAAAAAGGAATTGGTTGCTCGCGCAGTTGATTTTACTATAATTGCGAGACAACTCTACAAGCTGGAAGTAGACAAGGTGTTGCAAAGGTACGTATTCGAACATGAGAGACAAGCTATCTTAGCTGAGGCCCATGGAGGAATTGCGGGAGGAAATTACGCAGGTAAATCTATTGTGCATGAAGTATTAAGGGCAGGGCTATGGTGGCCCACATTTCACACTGATGCTCATGCGTATTGTTAGGCCTGCGACACATTCCAATGAACCAGGAAGCCCTCACGACGGGATGAGATGCCCCTACAACCTTAGATGGCCCTGCAAGCATTCAAAAAAGTTCCATTGATTTTGTTGGACCCATTAATCCCCCGGGAAAGAAGACAAGTGCTCGGTATATTATTATTACCATGGATTATGTCACCAGATGGGAAGAAGAAAAAGCTGTCAAGGACTGTACTACAGATACTCATGCACACTTCATTTTTGAATATATTCTAACAAGGTTTAGGTGTCTGAAGGTACTGATGAATGACAAAGGTACGCATTTTGTTAATGCGACTATTATGGCTCTGACTGAGGAATTCCAGATTCACCATGCAAAGAGTACCCCGTATCATCCACAGGCGAATGGGACTATAGAAGCCTTCAATAAAATTTTGGAACATGAGGTCACTAAGGTCTACAACATGGAACGAAGCGACTGAGACATACACATCCCTTTTGTACTCTAGGCCTATAGGACTACATGTAAGAAAATTACAGTAAAAACACCCTTCCGAATGGTCTACAGAAAGGAGGCCATCATGCCTATGGAATACATTGTTCCCAGCCTGTGCATCTCAACTTTCACTAATATGGCGGATCCAGACATCATGGAGGAATGCTTGGTGCAACTGGTGCCTCTGGAAGAAGACCGGTTCATAGCTCAATTCCACTAGTAGGTTCAAAGAGGCGCGTGAAAAATCTTGGCATGATCAACACATTCGGTAGAATGCCTTTACGGAGGATGAATTGGTACTAATTTATGATAACCAGTTTGCATGACACCCGAGGAATCTCTGTCAGCACTGGCTGGGTCCATACTTAGTGAGGGAAATTACCAATGGAGGTGCGGTCAGATTGGCTACATTGCGTAGAGATTTTCTTTTGGGATATGCTAATGGGAGTCGTTTGAAACCCTATAGGGACTCCTCGCACCGATCAAATGACTATATGGATGAAGTAGCTATGTAATGGATTCTGCATGCATCAGACCATGGAAACAGAGGCAGGAGCGATACGTGTGCATGGATGATGCAAAAGATAGGAGGTGTGGGTGGATGCGATCCAGGTTCAGGGGTTGCGTGCAGTGGAGAAAAATAGCCATTGGCATGGGGCATTGGTGTGGAAAACTAAGTTTACCGTTCAACGGAACGGGAAATGGAAAATTAATGTGGTGATTTATGAGGATTTTTTACCATTTCCGTAATGAGAAAGTGAAATTAAGGCTAATCAGACCATTTCTTACCATCATGGGCTATAAGAGGGGGACTGTTGGTCACCAGGGGTTGGTGTGTTGTCCAAAAATCTTGCACCTTGGCCACCTTGGTAAATATCGTCTAGTTTGTACAATTTCCATCCACAAGACTGAGCGTGCTACTCCTTCTGACAGTAGCAACGCCGAATTCATCTTCTGAGTGAGAATGACCGCTACAAACCCTAATGAGCCTTTGAATTCCACAACTTTCGGTGAAATTGGATCTAATGAATTATTTGAAGTAACCCCTAAAACAAAGGAGGTTGTCTCTACCCCGGAAAAATAGAAGGGAAAAGGGAAGGTAAAATAGGCGAAGTGGGCTGGAGGGAAGCCTTGTAGGTCTCCCCAGATTGTGCGTTCCCCATAGAAATCATCTAAGGGATGATCACCTGATTCATCCAAGTGCCCAATGATGCTCACAGAGGAAGGCCTGCATGTGACTCCGCTAACGTGGTTGCCACCTTATGTTAGGCCATGGAAGACAAAAATGCACGCCCCCATGAATGTTGATGCTGTCCGTGCCTGTCTTCAAATGCCTCTGGTCCCGGAGGAAGTGCCCCTACAAGGAGAGATGTTCGGCGGCCTTCCCATCATAACTTTCAATGATCATGATCTGGGAAACCTGGACGCCTTCCATTCACTAGATCTAGAGCTATACCTAGAGCGGGTACTAGATGGAAAAGTACTAAAGGTTGAGCCAATGGCATGGGTAAAAGGATTGGTCGGGTCAAGGACCTTAAACCTGCTGCGCATCCCCCACTTTGGCTGATACAAAATCACCAGCCTGGTTGTTTTCTAGTTGCTGGTGCTCGTCCACGATGGGTGCTTATGGCTCCAAGGTCACATACCGATTGATGCAAATTTAATTCACCACATAACCGGCCTCTCCATGCAGGGGTCAGATCCTAAGGAAGGCACTGGCAAGAAGTTTGAGCATCAGATTGATGAAGATGTTCAAAAAAGGTACCATGTCCAACGCAAAAAATGAGGATTTCATATCGATACAATCAGCAACCTAGGGATGCTCATGGGAACATTGCTACTTGCACACAAATTAATGCAAAAATTCCAGGCGACAACTACCCCCACCCACGTAATTCAACTCGCTGGAAAATATGAAAAAGGGGTTTGTTTCAACTAGTCACAGTACCTTGTTGACTAATTTCTTGACAATGTGCGCGAGGCCCAGGATCAAGGAAAATAATTCTACTACTCCTAGCTAATACTGCTAATTGCCTTAGTTGCATGGGAGACTCCTGAAGAAGCAGTATTCCCCCCTCTCGAGCTAACCATGTGTGAAGGAGTGTGGTTTGCTAACCTCTGGGACTCAAAGGATCCCAAGCGAATTGAGGAGAATAAGACCTTTTGGATACTCTATGATCAAACTATAGCCGCAGAAATTCATTCCCATCCACACTTGTCCTCGACAGTCTACAACAAATACAAGCATATAGTGACATTTCAAGTCACCATGCATAATGTATAGATTCGGGCCCACAAAGATCTCGCCTGGTATAACCTTCCATATATGACCACCGATGTAGAGATTAAACAAGTAATTTCCACTTGGCCACCAGAGTGGAAGATCGCAACCCAGCCGACCGGCCCAGACGTAGCCCGGTTGACTGGCCCAGATGTAGCAGGCACATCTGACCATAGCGCAGCCTCAAAAGATACAACTCTACCCACCCCAATGACAGATTTGGTGATTCCTTCTTCAATGTAGTGGATGACCCCCAAAAGCTCTACCATGCAGCCAAAACCAGAGTCCCCGCCATATCAGAACCTTAACGGTCTTAATGGTGTAGATATGTCATTCCCGCATGGTCCCAAACATACCCGCAAACTGCCTAAGGGGTCTAGGAAGAAGCGTAAGTATATTAAGCCTAGCGTCGACACAGAGGTGACATTAATAGAGGATGACCTCGAGCATATTCTTGACACTGTCATCATTGCGTTCGAGGGTTAGTGGGTTGCTTTCGCAGAATAACACAAGGCTACGGTAGCAGTTTTGCAATCAGAGTTACAGGCTCTCTTGATAAAGGCAGATACCCTTCAAGCAAGCATGGATAGGGCAAGAAAAATTCAAGTGAGCATGGTTCAAGCGAGGCTGCATCAAGTGGGCCAGCCTGCTACAATTACAACCCTGACTGTCGTCACGGACAGTCGGATTTGTCCCCTCCCAAGCGCCACTTTTACAATAAATCCTGCAGAATTATGCAAGCGAGTCTGGGCATGCTCGTTATTCAACCTCGATGTTGGGTGCTTGATGGGTGTGCAACTGCATGATTTATTCACCTCCATCACCAGCAAACTTTAGAACAGAGAGCTTCGCATGCAGCAGCACCTTAGCAAGGTCAAGCAGACTATTGTGACTCAAGCTGCTGAAGCTACCCAGGCCCAGGTGGCACACATTGCCACCATAGCGCAGTAGGCTTCATTAGAGCAGTTGATAGATCGGATCTGTGAAGACATGTCAGAATTAATTCCTGCATCCGCTGCGCCAAAGGGCAAGGTTGAGGGATTTATCGTTGCCTTGAAGGAGTCTTGAACTAAGGTATAGGTTGTTAAGGCCGATTTTGAACTTCAGATCACGTCGTTGCTAGCCAAGTTACAACCTGAGACACCCCCCTCCTCGAAATTCCACGCCAAGTGATCAGTGCCGGTCACAGAAGAAACGACCACTATTACTTCATAGATTAGTCAAGGCATCACTTTGTTTGAGCCTGCTATGGAATTATGGTCTTGGGTGCATCACGACCCTCTCCTCCACCAAATCGATTAGGATTTGCACCAAAAGGAACAATATTTTGAGCAGATGAAAGCCACTATGACCACCCTAGATCAAGCCCAGCAGCTTGCGCGTCTTCGGACTAGCCATGCGCTCAGAAGTGAAATTGTGGGGCTCTGGCACAAGAAATACGTACTAAGCGACCATCTGACGCCCGGGGTCAATGACACTCTCAATATTTTGTAGGATTTAGAAGGCATTGTGTGATAGTTAACCCAAACCTTGGACAGTGTCACCGCTACAACTGAAGTCCCCACCTCGCAGAAGCTAGTTGAAGTTATGCAGACCGCCATCGCGTAGAGCCTCCGTTTTCTGCCCCTGTTGACCGCCATGATTGAACAGCTCAAGGAAACGATGAAGACCCCTCCGCGTTGTTACTCAGGATAGAGAATAAAACATAAGAATTAGTTGAAAGAGAGAACATGTTTAGATCAAATGCAAAGAAGAAAGACAAGAATAAATTGGTCAATATTTTTGTAACTGATTAATAACAATATTCAATCCAAAGGTAGATATTATTTCAATTGTCTAACATCAAAATCAACGGTATACAATGGTACAAGTGGCAGTTGAGGGGAGTTGTTTTCAAAGAGGGACGCTTTAAAACGTAATTAATATAAATATTAGATTAATATTATTGTATTAATATAAATATAATAATATATTATAATATTAATATTAATATTAGATTTAATGATGTTTTTTATAGGGCATGACAACACAATTTATAAGAAAACTATATTAAATTAATATTTTCAAATATTACAACTTTGACGTAGAAATATTTATGCCTTCAAAGATTTTAATATATCCATAAGATATGGTTTTTCATTTCAAGGATTCATCTTACAAATATTTAATTAAAATAAATATTAAAATATTTTGGAGTAGGATTTTTCATGCGATTGTGTGGAATTGTATTGTACTTTTATTTCATCTACATGGTTATTTTCTTACAAACATTTTTTTTTAAAATCATAATCTACATATCACATTAACATAAATTTAAATACTAATTATTCATATTAGTAACCATGGTATTTTAGAGTATATTATTAATAAAAATATAAAACTTAATAAATTTAATTAATAAACTTATAAATAAAAATAAAATAAAAAATATTTTTAATTATAGAAATGTTAAATATATAAAATATAAATAGTATCTATAAATTAAAATTTATTTAGCCTATGGGGCATAAAATAAATGGGGAAAGGGTGTTCTCTTAAGACACTCTGTGGTCTAAAGGTCATTGGTTGGAAACTCTGTGGGAAAAATGCCAACCATGCTAAGGTTTAGTGTGGCCCAGATCAAGTGCAATCCCCTAGTGATTTTGCAACTAGATGTTGTTGGAACGAGGTTCCCTAACCACATTTTTGTCCATTTTTGTAATATTTTAGTAATATTTGGTATAGCACAGGGGCTTTGGGGGTGGGTCAAAGCCCCAATGTGTTGTAATGGGTCAAAGGGTAGACCAGGAGTCCGCAAACCATAGTTTGCAGACCATAGAAGTAGTGTAGGCTAAGATACTATAGATAGATCGATAAGTCAAAGTTTAGAAGTAAGTTTAGTCTGAAAAGAAGCTGGAATACAAATTTGAGGTCTTTGTGTTGATAGTCTAGGTAAGGGCTCTCATTGGCTGTGTGGGTAGAGACCTTAAGTCCTAGTGTGTGTGGACCCTGCTGGCTGTGTGTGCAGGCTAGTCATAGAGTCTGTAAGTCAGATCTGGATATGAATGAATGAGAAGATTTTTTTTTGATATCTGAGTATTTTTGTGTTACGATTATGGGCTGAGTTATATGCTATTTATGAGTTAATATACGTTTTCTGAAGATTGATGGTCTATTGATGCGCACGTGGATGCGATGAATGACTGCATAGGTCTAGCTGTAATTTATCTTATCTGATTACTGAATTGTCACATCTGATTTATGAGCTTTGCTTGAGTTATTCTGACTGATATATTGTTAAAGGGTTTTGGGTTAGGGTTCTGACAGCGTAGGTCGGGTGGATTTGAAGTGACCCACTTTTATTAACCTTCCCTCTCTCAGGGTGCAGAAACATGGTTCCAGCACCCTCCCATACTACTTCGGGTGAGATCTTGAACTTCGTAAGCAGGCCATTGCCGAAAGGGCCAGTAGTATCGGGGTTTGTTGGAAAACCTTAAAACCGAGCCTGGGTCAGGAACCCTAAAGCCAACATATGTCCCTCAAGTGACTTTGACAACTTATATGCCCCTTAATAACAACTACTCAAGCCATAGGTTAGACATGCAAAAATCTCAGAACTCATATTATTATTATTATTATCCAATTTAAGGTCACAACCAAGCCAGACACCAAATTGGTGTATGAGACCCCCTTTTTTGTGGGACAAGGGACCCACCTCCACCCAGCCAAAAAAAAATAAAATCTACTTGATCATATAAATTAAAATAATGATTTATATTGTAAAACTTCATATTTAAATTTAATTAATATGACATGTATATATGTAACTAAATTTATCAACATGTTTTTATTATGGTTTTAATAAAATTAGAAATAAGAATATTTATATATAGAGAGATGCATGAAATTTATATAAATATAGATAATATTATTAAGAATCAGCATAGATCTATCTTAAGTCTGATCTTGTAACATCCCCAGTAATGTAAATAATTATTATTAATGTTAGTTAATTGTTTTTACAAACTAAGACTTTGAAAAATGAGACTTCGTGAAAATTCACATGAATATGAAATGATTGATGATATTTATTATTTTTTATTAATAAAAATGATGAGACAAGTCTTGGAACTCCTGGAAATACCCTAACAAATTCTAAACAATTTCTAGACAAATAAAGAATTTAGTTCTCTCTTTCTTCGAGAAGGGATAAAATATCTCAAAAGGAAGAAAGGGGGTTATTTCTTTTCTTTTTTGGATCTCGCCAAAAATAAGGAGAAAAACACGGAGAGAGGAAGAAGAAGACACACCTAAACATGACATTATACATGAATGACAGGATGCTTCCTCAAGAGTATTTACTAGGTTGTACTAGGTTGTACTAGGGCCAGTGGAAAAATTTGATAGAGACATAGGTATGTGGGACTTATGATGGGGAAACCGTGATGCCTGTAGAGTGATTTATTGAAGGATAGTTTCCGACATAGATGGTCTGAGAAGTTTAGAGCTCAGGGGGAGAATCAAACGTAATTGTCGTTATCGTTGGATGGGAGGAGAGTTCTTTCCTGTTTGAGATTCCAGTCGAGTCAAGTCAAATAAAGATAAGTATTTTTCTGAATATTTTGGTTATGTATATGAATAAATATGGTCTCTGGTCCATGGACATAATTAGTATAAGTGTTATTGTAAAAAATATAGTAGCAAAAGAATGAGTTAGGAACAATAATTTTTTCAATGTAATTCAATGGTAGATATCAAGAAAATTCCAGTCCAATTACAACGGTCCCCTTTAACCTGCTTTCCGAGTGTTTTTTCTTAGAGAAGGGTGTAATTTTCAGAGGGAGGACCAGTGTGGTCACTGATAGGTATAAACAAATGATAAGAACTGCTATGATGAGTAACAAAAATATGGTTATTAGAAATTGTGAGAGAGCAGAAACACACAGGATTCACACACAAAATAATAATTTCTATATTCAAATAATCAGAGATACATCAAATATATATAGGTGAACTAACCCTAATCTTAGAGAGAGAAGTTGAGAGAATCTCTCAACTTCCTCAACAACCCAATCCAAACTAAGTAAGCCTAATAATGGAGGCATTATCTCAAACACCCCCCTTTAATGCCTACATTACAAAAATGGAGAACACACTAATTTAATACAAACATTTGTCTGCCCTGGTCTTCATTAACATTTGTACCCACTCTGAGATCTCATAGGAAACGCTCTTTTCTCCACCATTTTCGAGCTACCATTCAACCCATTTAAAATACATTTGTTTCTGACCAGCAATAATGAACTTTGCAAGATCAACAGTATTGACAACTCGGCTCGTCGGGGCTTCCGCGATAAGATCTAACAAGTGATGAACCATCCTATGGACCAATCACCATCCGTCAGATATTTCGCTTTCGGCTATCCATCAGTGGCTAGGCAAATGGTCTGAATACTGAATGTGTTCAAGAGCTAATCTAACAACTTGACCTGCTTCTCATACTGTAACCTGTAACTGATGCTCCTTGGCCCGTAGCACAACAAGATCAGCATATAACAAATTCACACAATCAAATTAGTCAATTGTTCTCTCGTCCCTGTAGAACATAGAGAACGACTAATTTAAATAATGCTAATTTGCTCAATAATTGGTTCTGCTTCAATAATAATAACTATGCACACCACTCAATTATCAAAATTAGCAAACTAAATAACTATTCTATTAACCACGGACTTTAAAGCGGATTTTATTTCACAACAGGGCCGTGGACACATGAAGTAACGAAGTAACTGCCAGAAATATTCTGCAAAATAAACTGCTGCGGATGGGCTACACTTGGATCTCTGCGCAATTAAAGCCTCCCATAATTTTGCTCAGCCTTTGGAAGCGGATGTGGTCTCTCCACATCCCCATGATGCTTCTGAATTTTACTCTAAATTTAGTTCTCTGCGGATCTGAACCAATGTTCTCTGGTTTCAGCATTAACGTTGAACCGGACTTAACGTTGAACCGTTCAAAGTTTCTTATCAATATATACCACACAAGCAAATCGAGCAAATGACAGCCTCGGTCTCATTGTAATCGCTCAAGCAAATCGAACAGCAGCTCTTCATGTCCTCCGCTTGTTGATCTGAATCTCCAGATTTCAATGAGTTGCAAGATTTGTGGGAGTATATCATCGTGGGGCAACATGAATCCAACGCCGCCTCATCGATCCCAAACACAACGCCATCTTGAGGGGCGGTGGCACCAGGACTGTTAGCCACGCTTTGAACAGCAACAACATTAAAACACACATCAACCCAACAAGATTGTGGATTGTTAGATTGTCCTCCATCTTGATATATGGCTGATCAGCTGCTAGAAACACCAGCTGTAAAACTATTGATGCACAATGATGTCGTTCACTTCGCTGATTTATCTAATGGAGGAACGCATGATTTCTGCCCTCTTGTGATGTGACAAACGAACTATTAACTAGTTAAATTACACTTGGGGTTCGATATATATCTGAATTTGTGGATGACATAAATCTATGCCTGAACTTTTCAGCAACCCCCCTGTGAGTGTAGATTGTCATTGACCTAGGCGCCCGTGATATAATACTTGTCGATTCCGTGTTTTTCACTTCCTTTCCATAGCTGATCGATATATATCTGAAATAAATTAACAAAAACAGACATTCACTTTCACACCTATGTACAGATCAACAATTATGCAGACTCTCACATCTTTCTGGGCACTCCCGTTAGGGATTAAGCCTAGCCAGGCTCTGATACCATATTAGAAATTGTGAGAGAGAAGAAACGCATAGGATTCACACAGAAAATAATAATTTCTATATTCAAATAATCAGAGATACATCAAATATATGTAGGTGAACTAATCCTAATCTTAGAGAGAGAAGTTGAGAGAATCTCTCAACTTCCTCAACAACCCAATCCAAACTAAGTAAGCCTAATAATGGAGGCATTATCTCAAATAATGGTTCCCTGAAACTGTGGCATAAACAATATTTAATGACTTGACTCCATCAGTTAGCAAAGGTATCGGGTTGAGTCCCAACCCACAAAACTGGGGTTTCGGGTATAACAGCCCATGATACTAATTAAGAATATGGGAAAACACCCCAAGGGAAAATAATTGGGTTCCCCTATATTGAGGATTCAAACCTCTGTCGGGAGTCCGAGAGTTTAAGAAGAATATAAATAGACAAAAAAATGATTATAACCTTGCATAAAATGAAGTAAAATTACCATCTACCAAGTGTACGCAAACCAGAAGTACTAAACACAAAATAAATAAAGAGATTAAAAATTACAGGGTTCATGTCGTTAAAATTTGAACACAACAATTATTTTTTTATTGTAAATCTCAGATAAGTTCAATACAACTTTTGTAAATACATCAAAGGAAACCATTTATAACCATTAGCCAGACATTATGAAAAAATAAATGATATTCATTATAATTATGAGTTATGCAAAACATGAATGGTATAACCAAACTGAAACTTCAAGTTACTGTACCCAAACTATAATTTTACCCAAACTGTAACTGTAATTAAATAATAACAATACTACAATGTTATCTAGGCTCAGAAGCTAAATCCCTAGCTAGTATAATTATATAATTCTCCTACTACAAAAAATGTGACATTGAAAGTGATGGTACACATAAAGATCCCTAAGGACCTAGCGAAGATACCGTAACAGAATATATGTATTCTGACAGTGATAGTCCTAAAGGGACAAGAAAAATCAATATGCATTTAATTTATCACAGAAATGAAATCCACCACACATCAATGAAGTTGAAGGATACGAGAACAGATAAATTTGGCAGGATATTTTGGCCATACCAGTAAAATCCACATGAGATTTTTATTAGAGTTTATTAATGGAAATAAAACTAAGAACCCCTCCTAGAAACAAAAGGAAAAGTAGATTGGCGAGGGCTTAAGCCCCAACTCACCTGGACAAAGCCGCTTCATTTGTAGTCGAGCGACTTCCTGTAGATAGCATGTAGAATTATGAACCCCAAAGAAAAAAAATTGTGACCTTGCTGATCTTGCAACTTAGGAGCATTAAATATTGTAGGAGCTTACCTAGAACTGAGATATAGTTGTTTTCGAGGAAGAGGTTATCCATAACCCCATTGCCATAGCCAAAACCTCGGTGGAAAAGCTAAATTTTAAAGGAAGAACCTCGTAATCAGAGGCCAATCTTCCTCTAATTTCATGGTAGAAACAATATGGAGGAATTTGTAAGGAAACGATGTACCTGGAAATGGGAAATAAACCGTAGTTCATTGAGCAGGTTGCATATGGAGTCTAAGTAGAAACACATGACAAAATGAGGATTGGAGCCGGGACTGGGTGAGGTAGTTTCGCTAACTACTCCCAAATCGTCTACACTATTAGATCAGTTGGTGACACATCAACGATCACGTTGAATCCAAACATCCCAGTGGGTCAGACCATAATCAATACCAAGTGTTTCAAGAGCCTTTAGGTGTAATACCCTAGGCCTATGGTGTCACATAAAAAAATAAACCAAATATCATATAACCCTTAATTTTGTGCTCATTCAAATCAACTCGTTAAACATTAGAAATATTACAAATTACAAGGGCTATCGTGTTGTAAATATTTTAGGAATGACTTAAAACTTATAACCATACCTTATTTGAATATTAAGTAGTATTGTTAGGAGTAGCGTGGTATATTTACCAAAGTTTTAGTATATAGTTTCAAAGTTAGTTGTTTTTGTTTTTTTTTTTGTTTTTTTTGTTTTGGTGGTTGTTGTTGTTGTTGTTGTTGTAATACATGTTACAATTGGTATCAAAGCCCTGGTTACAATATTGTGGCCAGTTTTGGCGACTACGTAATCCTTCATGTTTCACAAAGAGGAAAAGAATGAGTATAAGAAAAATGAGGAGAGGATATTGAAGTAATTGTAACACCCCATTCCCACATCTACCCAAACAACCGGCCAGCCAGGGTAATTATGGGATGAGAGTCTACTACGGTGAGATTCAACCTCCTAGGTGACCTTAAGCAAGTGGAATCGACAAAAAATCTTCACACAAACCTTGTACATAAAAAATAACACCCCTAGGAGCTAACCCAACCATTCAAGCAACCTGCCCCTCGGTCCCATTGACCTAATTTTCTTCTCAGCTTTTGGACACATGCATAGACCTGCAAGCGAGCATCTATGGGTCTTTGGAAGCATGCACAAACCCACAAGCCATCGTCTAGGGACTAAATTACTCATTGTTGTTCTAGCATCCCCGAGATTTGAACCACATTTCTAGGCCCAAAACCTAGTGCTCTGCCTAGAACTTCATGGAAATTTTAGAGATGAATTAAAGTAACAAAAAATGATACATTTAAAACAAGATCCATGAGGACTAAACTGGACCCCTACTAGCCATGACAGACGTTTCATCAAACATGTCACAAACATGGAAGCTACAAGCATAAACAACAAAACAAAGAAAAGGGGTATCGTACTTATCTAATAATCGCTAAGAAGCATTTCTACCCTACAACATAAGCTACAATACACTCTATTTGACCATAGATACATTTTGCATTCATTTACAAGTAAAAACATGGTTAGACCCATACATCATCACTATTAAAATACATGCTTATAACCATCATAATAACAACAAAAATACAATGGATACAACAACAATATAATCCACATAATAACCAGTGAAATTATACATAAAATACCAAACGAATGATATTCTCATTAATGAATGTAAAAACCAACCAGAGATGGGACTTCCATGTTCCACCTGACAACAGATTGGCTAATCCAAATCTCTCTTCAACTAATGACCCCTGTACCATATTCCAAGCATGAATGCGGGACTCAAACCAAAAGAACCAACCAGCGCATCCCAAGTCTAAGCCACCTCACCCTCATCAATATAAATAAGGCTTTATCATGATCCCAACCAAATCACTAGGCCAACACAATAAACATGTCATAATCATCTTTATTGTGATCTACACCCGATCACTAGGCCGACACAAGCATTGATGTCACTAGATTCTCTCTAAACCTTGAGGAATTTTCCTGTCTCCTAGCCTCTAAGGCTTTACCGCAACCCACAGTCCGAACCAGGGGTCAATAGGTGATCCAGATTTATGTAGGAATGCAATAAAATGTAGAAATAAACATAAATGCAGAGATGGAGCAGAAAATATACTTCATTTCATTAATATTAAATATACACAATTTATAATAAAACTATATTAAATTAATATTTTCAAATATTTCAACTTTGACGTGGAAATATGAATTGGTTTGCCTGCCTGACAGGAGGCCGATTCTTAGAATCAGCCCCCTACCAGGCAGGGGGGCCATTTGACGGGCTCGGGCAGATGCCGCCCTATGGGCGTGTTCGCTCACAGTATGGGCGTCGTGGGCACCGTGCTATGGGCAGATGCGCCCATGGGGCGACGTCCGCTTGAGCCCGAGGGTGCCTAATGCTACCCTCGGGCTCGGGTGGACGTCATCCCGTGGGTGCATTCGCCCTCAGCATGGGTGCCCTCACCCGAGTGGATGTGCCCACTAGCCCCCTGGGAAATCAGGGGGGCCGATTCTCAGAATCAGCCCCCCTGCTTGCCCGAGGGGGTGGTGGGTGCACCCACTTGGGCCAAAACGACCATGTGTTGCCCCAGGTAGGCCCACCCACAATGTCCATGTCAAATTTATTTTTAATTTTAGATAATAAAAAAAATATTTGGTTTTCTACCAAAAATAATTAACGGTAAAAGATGGTAAATTTATAAAGGTTTAAAATATTTACTAAGTGATATTTGAACTTGACTCTAATTAATTTTAACAATTTACTAATTTTCAGAACAATAGAAGGAAAACTAACCTTTCAAAAGTGAAAATCTCTCATTGACAATGTTGTTTCTCTAGAAAATCATTCCAAGCTTTTAAACAAACCTCAAGAAATCTTGACGTGATGTGTGGAATAGTGACAATGAAATTTCTTATAAAGTAGAAATAACAGAACTTATTTAGGCAGGGTAAATTTGGGATAAAAAACTATGATAAATATTAAAAAATTAAAATCTATAATGAAGTAAATGTTATATAATTTAATTAAAAATATTTTATTTTGAAAAATATCATTAAAAGAAAAATGTGTAGGGAATTTAATTCAAAATTAGGTTCCACATTAAGAGAATATTTTAGTAACTAATTTTCAAATAAATCGTAGAAATAAAATTTGGAGGGACATACTTCAAGCAAAAAATTTTAGTGAAAAATTTTGGAGTGAATTTTTGGAGGGAAAATTTCATTGTTTCAGTTATATATTATCATTGGGAGAGAGATCATTTGCATCATTCAACATCTCTTGTTTGAGTTTTATGGATTCCTTTGATACTGAATTTTCATTTTATGAAGCATCAACATCTTTGTAACGTAACAACTCTATTCATATGGGTGAATATAACGAGATAAGTAGTGACAAAATGAAAGATGAAGATTTTCAAATGAATAGAGAGTCTAATTTTCCACTTATTCCTAATCATATGGACTATGAGAGCAACAATGACAAATGGAAAGACGAAGAATTTCCAAAAACTAGAGAGTCACAATTTCCGCTTAGTCCTAATACTAAGAACTACCAGATCAATAGTGATGCATGGCAGGATGTAAAATTTTCAGTGGATAGAGGGTCACATTTGCCACTTAGGCCTAATCCTAAATACTATGAGAGCAATAGTGATGAATGGCAGGATGAAAAATTTTCAATGGATAGAGAGTCACATTTTCTACTTAGGCCTAATCCTAAAGACTATGAGAGAAATAGTGATGAATGGCAGGATGACAAATTTTCAATGGATAGAGAGTCACATTTCCCACTTTGTCCTAATCCTAAGGACTATGAAATAAATATTGATGAATGGCAAGATGAAAAAATTTCATTGGATAGAGAGTCACATTTGCCACTTACTCCTAATCTAAAGGATTATGAGAGAAATAGTGATGAATGGAAAGATGAAAAAACTTCAATAAATAAAGTGTCTCATTTTACACTTACTCCTAACCCTATGGACTTTGTGAGAAGAATTGATGTAGGAAAGGATGAATAATTTCCAATAAATTGAGAGTCTCAATTTCCACTTAATCCTAATCATATGGACTATGGAAGCAACAGTGACAGAGGGCAGGATGAAGAATTTCCAATAAATCGAGTCACAATTTCCACATAGTCTAAATCCTACGGACTATGAGAGCAACAATGATGAAGGGAAATATAAATATGGTGAAGAATGTGCTCCAATTCATTATTTCAAAACCATAGATGATGGTATTGAAAAGGTTCATGCCACCAAAGATTGTAATGAATATTTTTCAAACAATGTTGGTGGTGAATTTCCTAACTATATTGAAAATGATCATAGTAAGAATAGTATTCCTCCTAATGATCACGGAAATGATTGTTCAAAGAATGATGAAATGATAGAGATGTTGCCAGCAATTATTGTTTCTAGGAGGAGTAAACCTTTTTGTATCAATCCAAGATGTTCTAGTTATACAAGGGGTAGAGTAGTGTATATCACGAGAAGAAGTTCTATCAGTGAGCTCATTTCAGGTGACTGTTGTAAAAAGGATTGATTGAAACATATGGATTTCAAATTTTCTTTAGAGAAAAGGAAAAACTATTTGTCAATGAATAAAAACATGCATAATTCATATTTAGTGGGGTGCATGCAATCTACACTGGCAGGTTATGATTATCATATTGGGTCTTTATTGCTCTATAGAAAGGCTTTCAAAATGATTCATTCAATTGGAAATTTGCATATATCAAGAATCCAAGATAATTTGGAAAATGATCCTACATATTATTCAAAAGTTCATCATAAACAAGCGTTTGGGCCACTAGCAAACACTACAATGTCATGGTTGCAAGACTTATTTTCAAAACATGGAGAGTGTTTTGTTGAGATTGCAACAAGATGATGAGCTTAGTGAAAAGAGTCGCCTTCACTAAGTGGGCCCGCAGGCTATTTTTGGCACAAAGTCTATTTTTAGACATATGGATCATGTTCTATGAGTCGGGCAGGATGCTATTTGTGGATGGCTGGTCAAGTCGGAAAAAAAATAGATGGACTTCTATTTTTAGACATAGTAGGCGGAATCTATTTTTAGATTGCCAGTCTAAAAATAGATATGTCGAATATTATTAGCTCTTAATAATATTTGGACTATAAACATTATCTTATTCTCTTGGAGCACTTCAGTTAAGTGCACAAATGTGACACAGGAGCTGACAGAAGGAATTACGCTATTCCCGAGGGTTAAGTGGAGCTATTGCATGGATACTTTAGTTAGAACTCATGTGACAGAGTTTGGTGGAGTTGATTGAGGAAGTTAATGGAGTTGTGTTCAGTTTAACTAATCTAAACATAGTTGAGCTATTTGTATCTAGTTTAACCGATTGATACAATTAGTGAGAGTGGTGTGAATTAATTATTAATTAATTCACTAATTATAAACTCATTAATCAACTAAAGAATGCATCAGTTAACTTCAGTGCATGGACAGTTTCAGTGGAGACCAGTGCAGAAATAGGTGAAAGAGCAGGTTAACTATCAGTTGTGACTATACAATTGCTATTTTCAACACACAGATAGGTGGAGAAGCCCATGAGGATTGCGCAGTACAAGCCAGGTGGTTTATGTTATTTAATGAGCCATCCCATAGCATTGATTACGCAATAGAGGCTGGCTATCAAGTGGCAAAATATTGGAGCATGTGTTTTGCTAGATCTAGCTTGATAGTGTGTAGCAATTCGAGGTAGTGCTGAGAGCTTGTGAGGAGCTTTGTACTATGATTGTTACATGATATCCAGTGGTGCATCTTTTCACATGACAGGAGATCAAGATTTGTTTACTGATCTAGATGAGAAAGATCTTGGAGTGCACATCGAGATGGGTGATGATGGTAGATACACTGCGACCAGTATCGGTACCATTTCCTTTGAGAGGGAGTCTGGTAAACCCTTCGTATTGAAGGAAGTGATGCATGTTCCAGGATTGAAGAAGAATATTATCTCTGTGGCGATGTTAGAAGACAAGGGATATGATGTTGTATTTAGCGAGGGAAAGGCTTTCCTGCGCAGTAAGGCAACTGGTGAGACCCGGAGGATAGGGGTTTGAGTTAAGAACCTTTATCAATTGCAGGTAGATGGCTGTGCAGCAATGGCAGGCAAGGCAGAAGGAGTGGTGAGCCGGGATGATGGCGAGTTGTGGCACCGGAGATTGGGCCACCTTCACCATGGAGCTTTGAAGATACTGTAGCAGATTTCTACTGGGCTTCCTAAAGGCACTCTTGCGTAGTCAGATCAGTGCAAGTGGTGTACCTTGGGAAAATTTGTGAAAGCCACCTTTCACGAGAAGGATAGTCGCGCCACGACGATCCTTGAGAGAATTCACACAGACGTGTGTGGACCTTTCTCAGTAGCTTCGACAGCAAAGCACGGGTATTATGTGATATTTGTTGATGATTTTTCTCGTAAGTGCTGGATCTTCTTCATGCAGAAGAAGAGCGAGACATACTCAAAGTTATGTGAGTTCAAGGCACTGGTTGAGAAAGAATCGGGGAAGCAAGTGAAGGCTCTTAGGAGCGACAATGGTGGTGAATTCATCTCTGTGAGTCGAGACTTTTACGTGTGAGAAGGAACAAGAAGCTCTTGCCTCATAACCGATAGCAAAATGGGGTTGCAGAGAGAAAGAACAGAACAATCATGGGTGATGCATGGGCGATGTTGCATGATCGGGGCCTTCCCATACACTTGTGGGCTGAGGCATGCAACATTGCGATTTATGTGCAAAACTGTTTGTCCCCACAGGATACTTGGCATGAGTACACCCGAGGAGGCGTTTTCTGGTAAGAGGCCTGATATTTCCCATTTGAGGATTTTTGGTTCACCTGTTTACATTCATGTGATGAAGGATGCTAGGAAGAAGCTGGAGCCAACTGCAGAGGTTGAGATATTTGTGGGGTACATTGATATGCCCCACAACTATCGTGTGTATTTGCCAAACAGTCGCAAGACTGTTGTGCGACGGGATACCAAATTTCATGAGGAGAAAGACATGAAGTGTTTGCTTGAGAGGGAGCCACACTTGCATGCAGATGAGGAGCTATTAGTTCCTAAGGATGAGTCTCAGGATGTGGATCATCCACAAGATGAGGTTCATGGAGTGGGAGAGACCACTCAAGCAGCGCAAACCATCAGAGGGCAGAAGCGCACTACGAAGCTGAGCGACTGGCTCAAGATGCAGAGAAGGTTGTAGGAGCACCTACATCACAACGCAGATAGAGACAGTCACCTGACCGGTATAATGGATACATGGCTCTTATGAGAAAGTGTATCGTGAAAGATCCATCCTCTTTCGAGGAAGCTGTGGAGGATCCCGCATGGGTAGATGCCATGGTGGAAGAGTATGATTCGATTGTCAGAAATAGTTCATGGGAGATTGTCCCGAGGCTGGAGGGGAAATCAATGGTGGGTTCGAGATAGATCTAAAAAGTGAAGCAGGAAGCTGACAGGAGTGTGGAGAAGTACAAGGAAAGATTTGTTGCCCGAGGTTTTTCATGTAGAAATTTGAATAATTTACTGAATTATTCACCGAGATTATCCTGATTACACACTATTTAAGCTTCATGCATAATACATAACCTCTTCTACAATTGATCATCAATATGCAAAAATAGAAGCAGTCGCATGCGCACATAAAACAATAATCAAGCACACATATAACACAGTATGTAATGGGGAAAGCTTACAGCTGAAAACCCCCAACTATCTGTATATTATAATGATAGAGAACATGTAACAATACATAGCACAAAGCTCTCACAGCTCTCAGCACTATCTCACATGCTACACACAAACTAACACGGAAGATGAACAAGTCACGGGTTCAAATCTCCTCCACAAGTCTGCCTGCCTCTACTACGCAATCCAAGATGAATAATGGTGAGATCCAAGTTCGAATCCACCTGGCTTCAACTGCGCAATCCTCATTGAAAATCTCAATCAATGTGTGTGCAAATATCATGCACAGCCATAGTCACAACTGATAGTAGACTCACCCTTCCACCCACCTCTAACACTGGTCTCCACTGAACTGTCCATGCATTGCAGTTAACTGATGTGTTCTTTAGTTGAATTATGAGTTAATAATTAGTGAATTAATTATTAATTAATTCACACCACTCATCACTAGTGTATTTTTCAGTTAGACTAAGTACAACTAGTTCAACTAAGTTAAACCGAACATAACTCCACCAACTGTCTCATCAACTCCACCAAACTCTGCCACATGAGTTCTAACTGAAGTCAACCATGCAATAGCTCAACTAACCCTTAGGGAAAGCGTATTTCCTTCTGTCAGCTGCATGTGCCACATCCAAGCATCAAACTGAAGTGCTCCAAGAGGATAAGATAATGTTTATAGTCTAAATATTATTAAGGGTTAATAATATTTGATTGTTCTATTTTTAGCCCGGCAGTCTAAAAATAGAAACTGCCCAATGTCTAAAAATAGAGGTCCATATATTTTTACCAACTCGACCAATCATCCATAAATAGCATCCTGCAACTCATAGACCATGATCCATATGTCTAAAAATAGACATAGTCTAAAAATAGACTTTGCGCCAAAAATAGCCTGCGGCCCACTTAGTGAAGGCGACTTCATTTCACTAAGCTCCATCATCTTGTTGCATTTTCAACACTCCCTCTCAACAAGATATGGATTATCTGCAACCCCTATCCTGCCTCTGTGGAATTCGAATTTTCTCCCGGTGAGCGCCTTCGTCAAGATGTCAGCATCTTGATCCTTCGTGGGAACATATGAAAGTAACATGATTCTCCGCTGAACACAATATCTGATATGATGGTACCTGATGTCGATGTGTTTGGATCTATCATGAAATACTGGATTAGCCGAGAGTTTAATGCAACTTTGGTTATCACAATAAATCACAGTAGGCTCCAAATGCGACCCGAACAACCCGACCAGAATCTTCCTCATCCAAATAGCCTCGCATGCAGCCAAGCTTGCTGCCATATACTCGGCCTCCGCGGAACTGAGTGCCATGGATCTCTGCTTCCTTCTGTACCAAGAAACTGTTGTCGACCCGATACTGAAGATCCCTCCAGATGTGCTCTTTCGGTCCGTTGGGCTCCCTGCCCAATCTGCATCCGTGAAGCCACACAACTTCACCTCATCCTCCTGTCTGTACCACAAGCCATATCCCGATGTGCCTCTAAGATAACGCAATACATGCTTGCCTGCCTTCCAGAAGAGCTTGGTAGGCTTAACCATAGCTTGCGAAAGCTGGTTAACAACATAGCATATATCGGGTCGTGTATTGACCGGATACATAAGCGACCCCACCAACTGTCGATAGACAGTGGCATCCACTACCTCCGCTGAAGTAGCATCCTCCTTCCTCCAACCACCAGGAAGAGGAGTGTCAACAGGCTTGCAGCCTTGCATGTTGAACTTCTCCAGAATCTCCCGGGCATACTTGCCCTGAGAAACAAACAGTCCTCCGCTGCGCTGCCAAATCTCCAATCCCAGGAAATAATGAAGGATGCCCAAGTCCTTCATCTTAAACTCTCGTGCAAGATCCTCCTTGCATGAAAGTATCAACTGCTCATCGCCAGTCAAAATCAGATCATCTACATACAGTACGATGATCAACAGCTTCCCCTCCACCACAATCTGGTACAGGTTAGGATCCGCCTCACTCTTGGAGAATCCAAGCCCGGTGAAGTAGCTGTCTATCCGAGTGTACCAAGCACGAGGTGCTTGCTTCAGCTCGTACAGTGCTCTCTTGAGTCGGCACACATGCGACTCACTGCTGAAGATCTCGAAACCTTCAGGCTACTCTATGTACACCTCCTCCTCAATAACTCCATTGAGGAACGCAATCTTCACATCCATCTGATGAATGTGCCACCCCATCTGCGCTGAGAGAGCAAGAATCGTCCGTATGGAAGAGTACCTTACGACAGGTGCAAAGGTCTCCTCATAGTCAATCCCCTCGATCTGTGAAAAGCCACGGGCGACAAATCTCGCCTTGTACTTCTCCACACTCCCGTCAGCTGCCTGCTTCACTTTGTAGATCCATCGCGAACCCACCACTGATTTCCCCTCCGGTCTTGGGAAAATTTCCCATGCACTGTTCCTGACGATCGAATCATATTCTTCGATCATGGCATCAACCCATGCGGGTTCCTCCACAGCTTCCTCAAAAGAGGATGGCTCCGTCACGACACATTGACTCACAAGAGCCATGTATCCAGTGTATCGATCCGATGACTGCCTCTGTCTGCGCTGTGCTGTAGGTGGTCCTACAACCTTCTCTGCATCTCGAGCCAGTCGCTTAGCTTCTGTAGTGCGCATGCGCCCTCTGATGGTTGGCGCTGCATGGGTGGTTTCTTCCACCTCCTGAACTTCCTCTTGTGGCTGATCCACATCCGGAAGCTCCTCCTTAGGAACTAACAGCTCCTCATCTGCATGCAAGTGTAGCTCCCTCTCAAGCGAACACTGCATGGCTTTCTCCTCCTGAAAATTGATATCCCGTCGCACAACAGTCTTGCGACTGTCTGACAAATACACCCGATAGTTGTGAGGTGTATCAGTGTACCCCACAAATATTCCAACCTCTGCGGTCGGATCCAGCTTCCTTCTCGCATCCTTCGTCACATGCATGTAGACAGGAGAACCAAAAATCCGCAAATGGGAAATATCAGGCCTCTTGCCAGAATAAGCCTCCTCCGGTGTACTCATGCCAAGAACCTTGTGAGGACAACGGTTCTGCACATACATTGCTGTATTGCATGCCTCAGCCCACAAGTGAAGGGGTAGGCCCTGATCATGCAACATCGCCCGTGCAGCACCCACGATCGTTCTGTTCTTCCGCTCAGCAACCCCGTTCTGCTGTGGGTTATGGGGTGCGATGAGCTCTCTCCGAATCCCTTATGCGCTGCAAAAGTCCTTGAATTCAGCAGAGATGAATTCACCACCATTGTCGCTCCTAAGAGCCTTCACATGCTTCCCCGATTCCTTCTCAACCAGTGCCTTGAACTCACAGAACTTTGAGTATGTCTCGCTCTTCTTCTGCATGAAGAAGATCCAGCACTTTCGAGAAAAATCATCAACAAAGATCACATAGTGCTTGTGCTTTGCTGTCGAAGCTACTGAGAAAGGTCCACACACGTCTATGTGAATTCTCTCAAGGATCGTCGTGGCGCGACTATCCTTCTCGTGAAAGGTGGCTTTCACAAATTTTCCCAAGGTACACCCCTTGCACTGATCTGACTGTGCAAGAGTGCCCTTAGGAAGCCCAGTAGAAATCTGCTGCAGTGTCTTCAAAGCTCCATGGTGAAGGTGGCCCAATCTCCGGTGCCATAGCTCGCCATCATCCTGACTCACCACTCCTTCTGCCTTGCATGCCATTGCTGCACAACCATCTATTTGCAACTGATAAAGGTTCTTGACTCAAACCCCTATCTTCCGGGTTTCTCCAGTTGTCTTACTGCGCAGCAAAGCCTTTCCCTCGCTGAAGACAACATCGTACCCCTTGTCTTCCAACATCGCCATAGAGATCAGATTCTTCATCAATCCTGGAACATGCAACACTTCCTTCAATACGAAGGGTTTACCAGACTCCCTCTCAAAGGAAATTGTATCAATACCGGTCGCACTATATCTACCATCATCTCCCATCTCGATGTGCACTCCAAGATCTTTCTCCTCCAGATATGAAAACAAATCCCGATCTCCAGTCATGTGAAATGACGCACCACTATCCAAGAACCATACTGATCCCATCACACTTGAGACCAAGCATGTGATCAGCAAAAAATCCAGCTCAAACTGTGAGGCTAAGGCCTCTCCCGGCTAACGAATCCGGCATCATGCTTATTTTTTTTTTCTTCTTCCGCGGGCAATTTGTGGCATAATGTCGTGTTGGTGACGGTGAAAGCACTTCACCTTGGACATGTCTTACTTCTTACCTTCCGCACCCGGAGGCGAGAAGCTTTCTTGGGGTTCCCCTTCTTTGCTTTGGCAGCCAAAGCGCAATTTTCTTCATCAGATACCTTTGATGAAGATCCATCCCTGGTAGTCCACCTTATCTCCTCTTGCATGAGATCCGACCAAAGTCACTCCCATCCCGGCAATTTCTCCTGACCATTGACAGAGTCCTGATAGGAATGCCAACTCTTCGGAAGACCAAGGAGATCCAAGTCCACCAAGTCCTCATCATCGACAGTCACCCCCACACTTCCCAGCTCATCTCTGCATTGAGTGAACTTCGTGAGGTACTTGGCGATACTGTCACCTTTCTCCATCTTAATGTTTCTGATTTTATCCTTGAGCGCCAACTTCCTCTGGTCGCTCTTGCACTGGAATAGATCTGTCAACGCTTTCCACATCAAGTATGGAGAAGCTTTTCCATGTAGGCTGGATACAATGTGATCCTTCACGCCCTCCAATAGAATCCTTCGACATTTTTCCATCTTCTTTTGCCAAGCCTCAACTTGAGCAGCATCAGTAGGCTTTGGGATCTCAGCATCTATGAACTCCTTCAGCCCGTTATCATCTAATACCGCCTCCATTCTATCCTTCCATGCAACATAATTCGAACTGCCCTCAAGGGCATATTCCAGTCGCAATCCATTGAAAGACATTTCAACTCCGGCACCAAGAAAACTGCTGCAAATTCGAATTCCAAATTCTGCTGCAAATTCGAATTCCACCAGCTCAAAACTCAACTGCTTCCGATCTGTGAGAACAAAGTATTTCTAGCACAGAGATCGACTGTAGGGGCATTTATTGGATATATCACCTTTCAGAGAAAGGATGGATCCAGAGACTACCTGGCCCGCTTACAGACTCTGTCTACCGAAATAAATTGTAATCACTGTAATAGATCCGATGATCAATTCTCGCTCCGATACCATGTAGAAATTTGAATAATAGTTGAATTATTCACCGAGATTATCCTGATTACACACTATTTAAGCTTCATGCATAATACATAACCTCTTCTACAATTGATCATCAATATGTGGAAATAGAAGCAGTCGCATGCGCACATAAAACAATAATCAAGCACACATATAACACAGTATGTAATGGGGAAAGCATACAGCTGAAAACCTCCAACTATCTGTATATTATAATGATAGAGAACATGTAACAATACATAGCACAAAGCTCTCACAGCTCTCAGCACTATCTCACATGCTACACACAAACTAGCACGGAAGATGAACAAGTCACGGGTTCAAATCTCCTCCACAAGTCTGCCTGCCTCTACTGCACAATCCAAGATGAATAATGATGAGATCCAAGTTCGAATCCCACTAGCTTCAACTGCGCAATCCTCATTGGCAATCTCAATCAATGTGTGTGCAAATCTCATGCACAACCATAGTCACAACTGATAGTAGACTCACCCTTTCACCCACCTCTATCACTGGTCTCCACTGAACTGTCCATGCATTGCAGTTAACTGATGTATTCTTTAGTTGATTTATGAGTTAATAATTAGTGAATTAATTAATAATTAATTCACACCACTCATCACTAGTGTATTTGTTAGTTAGACTAAATAAAACTAGTTCAACTAAGTTAAACCGAACACAACTCCACCAACTGTCTCATCAACTCCACCAAACTCTGCCACATGAGTTCTAACTGAAGTCAACCATGCAGTAGCTCAACTAACCCTTAGGAAAAGCGTATTTCCTTCTGTCAGCTGCATGTGCCACATCCAAGCATCAAACTGAAGTGCTCCAAGAGGATAAGATAATGTTTATAGTCTAAATATTATTAAGGGTTAATAATATTTGACCGTTCTATTTTTAGCTCGGCAGTCTAAAAATAGATTCCACCCAATGTCTAAAAATAGAGGTCCATATATTTTTACCAACTTGACCAATCATCCATAAATAGCATCCTGCAACTCATAGACCATGATTGACATGTCTAAAAATAGACATAGTCTAAAAATAGACTTTGCGCCAAAAAATAGCTTGCGGGCCCACTTAGTGAAGGCGACTTCATTTCACTAAGCTCCATCATCTTGTTGCATTTTCAACATTTCACAAATTGAGGGGATCGATTATGAGGAGACCTTTGCACCTGTCACAAGGTATTCTTCCATACGGACGATTCTTGCTCTCTCAGCGCATATGGGGTGGCACATTCATCAGATGGATGTGAAGACTACGTTCATCAACAGAGTCATTGAGGAGGAGGTGTACATAGAGCAGCCCGAAGGTTTTGAGATCTTCAGTAGCGAGTCGCATGTGTGCAGGCTCAAGAGAGCGCTGTATGGGTTGAAACAAGCACCTCATGCTTGGTACACACGGATAGACAGTTATTTCACAAGACTTGGATTCTCTAAGAGTGAGGCGGATCCTAACCTATACCAGATTGTGGTGGAGGGTAAGTTGCTGATAATTGTACTTTATGTAGATGATTTGATTTTGACAGGTGATGAACTATTGATACACTCATGCAAGGCTGATCTTGCAAAGGAGTTTGAGATGAAGGACTTGGGCCTCCTTCATTATTTCCTGGGATTGGAAATTTGACAGTGCAGTGATGGACTGTTTGTTTCTCAGGGTAAGTATGCCCGAGAGATATTGGAGAAGTTCAAAATGCATGGCTGAAAGCTTGTTGATACTCCTCTTCCTGGTGGATGGAGGAAGGAGGATGCTACTTCGGCGGAGGTAGTGGATGCCACTATTTATCGACAGTTGGTGGGGTCGCTCATGTATCTGGTCAATACATGACCCGACATATGCTATGCAGTTAACCAACTTTCAAAAGCTATGGTTAATCCTACCAAGCTCTTTTGGAAGGCGGGGAAGCATGTATTGAGATATCTCATAGGCACATCGGGATATGGATCATGGTACAGACAGGAGGATGAGTTGAGGCGGCATGGCTTCACGGATCGGTATCATCATATCAGAGATTTTGTGCAGCAGAAGATCATGTTACTTTCATACATTCCTACAAAGGATCAAGATGCTGATATCTTGACAAAGGCGCTCACCAGGAGCAAATTCGAATACCACATAGGTAGGATCGGGGTGGCAGATAATCCCTATCTTGTTGAGAGGGAGTGTTGAGATTGCAACAAGATGATGAGCTTAGTGAAAAGATTCGCCTTCACTAAGTGGGCCTGCAGGATATTTTTGGCACAAAGTCTATTTTTAGACATATGGATCATGTTCTATGAGTTGCAGGATGCTATTTGTGGATGGTTGGTCAAGTCGGAAAAAGTAGATGGACTTCTATTTTTAGACATACTGGGCGGAATCTATTTTTAGATTGCTAATCTAAAAATAGATATGTCGAATATTATTAGCTCTTAATAATATTTGGACTCTAAACATTATCTTATTCTCTTGGAGCACTTCAGTTAAGTGCACAGATGTGGCACAGGAGTTGACAGAAGGAATTACGCTATTCCTAGGGGTTAAGTGGAGCTATTGCATGGATACTTCAGTTAGAACTCATGTGACAGAGTTTGGTGGAGTTGATTGAGGAAGTTAGTGGAGTTGTATTCAGTTTAACTAATCTAAACATAGTTGAGCTATTTGTATCTAGTTTAAATGATTAATACAATTAGTGAGAGTGGTGTGAATTAATTATTAATTAATTCACTAATTATAAACTCATTAATCAACTAAAGAATACATCAGTTAACTTCAGTGCATGGAAAGTTTTAGTGGAGACCAGTGCAGAAATAGGTGAAAGAGCAGGTTAACTATTAGTTGTGACTATATAGTTGCTATTTGCAACACAAAGTGACTAGAGAAGCTCATGAGGATTGCGCAATACAAGCCAGGTGGTTTATGTTATTTAATGAGCCATCCCATAGCATTGATTACGCAATAGAGGCTGGCTATCAAGTGGCAAAAGATTGGAGCATGTGTTTTGCTAGATCTAGCTTGATAGTGTGTAGCAATTCGAGGTAGTGCTGAGAGCTTTTGAGGAGCTTTGTACTATGATTGTTACATGATCTCCATGACATATAATATATATATAGTTGGGGTTTTCAGCTTTAAGCTTTCCCATTAAATACTGTGTTCATATGTGTGATTGTTTGTGGTTTTAATGTGTGCATGCAATTGATTTTATTTCCGCATGTGATGATCAATGGTAGAAGAGATTCTGTATTATGCATGAAGCTAAAATAGTGTGTGATCAGGAGAATCTCAGTGAATAATATATCAGTTATTCAAATTTCTACATGTTTTCCAAATATAGATACAATACATATTCCAGATAATTTCTCAAGACGAGAAATCTACAACTTATACAAGGAATATGTAGAAGGTGTTGAAGGAAATGGTCGTTTTATTACATATCAATATTTAGTGCAGATATGGAGGAGAGAATTCAACAATGTTCGTATTCCTAAGAAGACAAGGATGGGGGTTTGCAGTACATGTGCTTCTCTAAAATAAAAAGGGATAAATTTCAAGGAGAAGAAAGAGGTAATAATTCAAACATTATTATTTTAAATTGTATAGTGATCAACTATGAAAATGTATCATTAATACATTTATTTTATGTTATGTGTAGATTCCATTGTTAAAGCCCTTCAAGAGCATCGCGAACAATAAACAAGTGAAAGGAAAAATTTGTAAAGGAATTGAAAGAAGTGTTATTATAGTCCAAATAAATATTTGGGTCTGATAATTGATGGTATGGACCAGAAGAAAACACTTCTAACACATTTTGTTCACACACCCAAAATTTGCAGGAGGAAAAATTTATCTAGTTTCACTTGGTCGGTTGTATGGTCTTCAATGGGAAAATGTTGCCAAAAGTTTACTTCACAGCTCCAAATATTCATAATGATGGAAATCTTACAATAACCACAATTAATGATGTGCTTTCTCACTGGGGTGGTAATATTCCTAAAATTTTGTATCTACAATTAGAAAGCACTTATCATGAAAACAAAAATCAGATTGTTTTTTGGATATCTAAACATGCTTGTTGAATCGATAATTTTTCATAAGGTAAAGGTTATTTTCCTTCTTATTGGGCACACTCGCGACCATATTGATCATATATTCAGTCGTTTTTCAGTAATATTGAGGAGGAAGAATGTTGGGAGCTTGTTATCATTAATTGAATGTATTAAGAAATCATATATGCCATAGCCTATTTTTCATGTGTTAGAAGAAATTGTTGACATGCAAAGCTTTATTCTCGGATCACATGGTGAGGATAAATGCATTTAACAAATGAATGACATTAGCTTCCAACATCAATTTCATATCAAACAAATTGGTGGGAAAACACTTATATGTGGCAAGAAGTATTCAACTATTGCAGAATGAGCGCCATCATCAGGTTTGGAATTTTTGAAGTTCATTGCAGATCATCCAATATTTGCGTCAAATATATTGTTATTAAAATCAGTTGGTGAAGTTCATAATGCACGAAGGAAAAAGAGAGGTAAAGATTATTCTGAATGCCTGGAAGAAATTAAAAAAAAACATTATATATACATATGAGTACTTTGATGTTGTTGATTCAGTTTGGTGGGAGTCCTTTTTCAATGATCAGAGTGATATCCTTTCAAGACCAGCAAATAAAGATATGCTTTTGAATACTCCATTTATTTGGCCACAAAATTTGTTAAATGAACAGGAGGAAACAATCATTCTTGAAAAAAAACAATCATATGGTATTATTAAGTCTACACAGTTGGAGGAAAGAGAAATTTATATTGGTTCCAGAATATCTCATGCACAACGTGAAGCCATGGAAGACCTTCACCAAGGTTCAGTATAGGATATTAATGAGGGTTTCATAATCGTAGTCTTAGCACATGAAGATCCACATAGCTATCCATTCTGGGTTGCCAAGGTTATAAAGGTGATTACATAAAATGAAGATGTTACAGGTGTTGAAGTACATTGGTATGCCACAAACACACACCCATTCAATGGTATGTACAAGCGAGAGATGGTAGTTGATAAAAAAATTGGCAGAAAGAGAAAAAGAAAGGGTACAAATATAAATAGTCACCACAAATACCTCTTAAAATTGGAGGAATTTCACATATTTTTTTATGACTTCAATTTAAAAAAGAGAGGAAATCTTTGCTCCAGGATGATAGAGATTCTTAAGAGGTTGCTACAATAAGAAACCGTGTTGAGATGGCAGTTTTCTGAACCTAGTCGTAGATCTAGAAGAATTTTGAAACCTCAAGTGGTGGGCATGCATGTTGACTCAGATTGGGTAATAGTTGATGAAACAGAAGAATATGGAACATCTTCATATGCATCCAGTCATTCATCCGAAGATGTGAATTCTGATTGTGTGAAAGAAAATATCAGTGATTTTGAATAATTGTGTAAGACAATTGATATAAACGATGTTTGCATTAAGCAATGAAAATGATATTTTAACTTCCCTATGATCTTACATGAAGTTATGAGTCATTTTTATGTTTTTTGGATTATATGTTTTAATTATGATGAATTCATTTGTCTAAAATATTCACAATGCAACAATAACTTGGAGAAATAATTTATGTTTCAATGGGTTATTTTAGTCATATAATTTGTTCATAATATCATGGTTAAAATATGTTGAAAATTAATATATTTTAATTCTATGGGTGAAAATTTGTGAAATATATTTTATCTTTAACATTATGGTTGAAAACAATTAGAATTGTAGGGATTGTTAGTGTCATGATATTATATGTTAAATGACATGTATAAAAATTGTTAGAATTTAATGTGTTTAAAATTTCATTATTTTATAAATAACGCCATTACTAAAAATATGTTGAAATTTTACCTGAAAAAAAATGTTATTCTAGCACCAAAAATTGTGTGTTTTTTCCATTTATTTGGCACATGAAAATTGGTTTGCTGTGATTTTTGAAAAAAATTGCAAATTAACGCTCTAAAAAAAAAAAGCACTCGTTCTAGAATACACACTTTACGTTTGTGGGGTTGTTTTTCATGTTTTTTGGGGTTTTTTTGGCTAGAGTTCCCATTTTCAGTTTATAGTTCTCGTTTCAAAGTTTACGTTGTTTAATACTATGCGCGAGAGGATAGATGGCACATTCTTCAAACCAAATGGCATAATTGTATACTGAAAGGATCCCCATTCTGTTGCAAAGGTTGTCATACTTCTATCTTTCGTCGCAACCATGATCTGGTGATATCCTGAGAAACCATGTGTAAATGAATAAGCCTCCTGTCCTCGTACATTGTCAAGTATCTCATTAGAGAATGGGGTTGGGAACGGATCATGAACGGAGGCATCATTCAATTTGCGCAGATCCACACAAATCCTTATTTCTCCTTTAGTCTTCTTATCCTGCATTATCTTGGGACTCACCCAATCAGACTCCTCCACTGGTTCTATAATTCATGCATCAACCATTTTATCCAAATCTTCTTTAAATTTCTACTTTTATTTGGGGTTCAATCGATATGGGCTTTGCTTCAGAGGTCATGCATCCAGTTTCAAAGTGATCCTCATGACCCCCAGATTTCTAATTATCCCTTTCAGCTCAGAAAATTTTGTAGGAAACATGTCTTGATACTCAGTCAACAGCTTAGAGACCTTTCCCACTGTATCATAATCCCAGTAATCTAAAATATTTTATAATTTATGTTGTTCTTCAGAGCCAATGTTCACTTGTCGAATCTTCAGAGGCTTAGTGACATCTATCGACTCAATGGAAGTCCCAACAATTGTACGTTTTCCTTCAGATTTAGGGATTTTGATATTCCTTGTATTTTCTTCATTCTCTTCAGCTATCAAATTTCTTCAATTGAAAATATCCCTCATCTGTGCATCCCATGCTGGTGAGGTGTGTTCTATCTTCAGTTTTGTTGTGTTAAATATGACCTCTTGAATACCCAAGAAATCAAACCCGCTTTCAAAGCTGAAGGTCTGAATGAAAGTTTTAGTCAATTCATACCATTCATGAGTTCCTCAGTGAAGCTCTGTTTCCAACAACCAATCAGTAGGCACCTTCCCCAATGTGTGGATGAACATGTGCACCCATTCTATTCTTGGTTATGTGCCCCACACTTCAGTCTGTTTAGCCAGATGTTTGAGCATATCACCCTTTTTGGAATAAATATCTTCCATTATGGTACTTGGACATTCAAATCATAGTCTCATCATTTGGGTGCATTCTTCCCAATTACCAAAGTTTCCTTTGTGAGTCTCCCACCATCATGCTGGGGTAAAGCACGGTGCTATATCCAGTGCATGGAATCTTTGTGCTTCTGGAATAGTCATTTGAAGTACTCCTAAAAACATGTTCACATTAGTTAAGTCATCATAACAAGACAATTATCGTACCTCAGATGATATACAACAAAGAGATCTGGTCACTTTATTGTAGTGCAGTGCAGATACGTCATGTAGCTGGTTTTTCCAGTTCTCTAGTTCCTCATATGAATCTTAGAAGTAGCAACTATAATTTTCCCAATTAAGTCTTCCATCAGTTTTCGGTTTGATCCAATCATCATCTTGCATATTCAGCTTATAGATATGGTCAACATCATCATATGTGTGCACTCGTTCTATATATCTTGCACCTTCTGTAGGATCTAGGGGAACTACAAGTCTGGTTCCATTGTTCTCAAATACCATTCTTATCCTCTTAAGATTAATGATTCCATCCATATCAATAGCCCAATCTAAACCCAACAACGCAGGATAAGGATTAGTATCATCCATAATTTGTATGACTTCGAAATCTGCAAGCACCTTTACTCCTTCAATATCTACTAGCACCTCTGACAGTCTTCCTAATGGAACGATATTTTTCTATTTTCCATGCGTAGCTGAATAATTGACCACTCCAACTTGGGCTCTCCCATGAGCTTCCAAGTTTTCTTTGGTAATACATTTGCATCATACCATAAATCCAGAATGACCAGATCCATCTCATAGGCACCTCTCTGAGCAGTCAAGTGCATCTCACGTCTTGTTCTTCTTTTGTTCTTATAGATCTTGATGACAACTTTATGTTCCATCCAGGGTTTTTATTTTTCTGCGTAGTTATCTATAAATTCTTGAAGTTTCTCAACTACCTTTTTATTACACAATAGCTTGATACAAGCCTGTAAAAATGGCTTTATTTCTTTGTCTACTTCGGCCACATCCGTAGGTTTACTTGATGTTGACGTGTTTTCTTCTTCAAACCCCTTCTTTCCCTCTACAAAAGTGTTTTTTTTCATAGTATATGTCAATTCCATAATTTTTCTCTGGCTCTTTTCGGATCCAAAGGTCAAAAACTGATTTCTTTCCTTTGTCCTCTTGAGTGGTTGCACCACTCTTAGTGACAACATTCATGCTAGGCTCTTCGTCGCGCAAATCCTCTCTTACCATCTGATTGTGTTGTGTACGAGTTTGTGTCTTCTTTTCCTTCATCTTAGCAATCAAAACATGACAATATTATTTTCCTTCATCTTAGAAATATTTTCGTGCTATATTTGAAAATTCACACACATAATGACTAACATCTCCATAGTTGCAGCAGATGAGTTGTTCCCTCCCTCGACCAACTCCTCCTCCTCTTCCTAGTCCTCTATTCTGGAATCCTTCATGCCCAGATGTGTATGTTGGTGAGGTAGTGATCTGAATGTGATCAAATAAAGTGCTTAGGTAGTTTGGTTAGTTTGTCTTTTAGATTGAATGTTAACTGAAGAAAACTTTTAAGTGAAAGGCAACACAAAACATCAACAAATAAATGATTAAATCACAGCATAGAACAGATAGAATAAGAAGAAAACAATTGATTATGGAGTTCAGCCCTAGTGGACTAAATCTCTGGGTCCGCTTTCAAGTGGGCGTTCTCTTTATTAGGATTGATCGTGAGGAATTTATTTACACAGAAATGAATCAGAATGACTATGTTCGCAGACACTTCTAGACTCTATAAACAGAAATTACTCTCTCTCACCTTTCTGGCGCCTGTCTCTGCGCTCAATTCCAACTCCCGAAGGTCAAACTATGCTGAAAACAAATTTGCCTATGTCCTGCTGAAACTGAAGTTCAAAACATCCATGTCCCTCAACAAGCAATTTTTCATGACTTTATAAGTCTGCATCAAACCACTGATAGCCAAATTTGGAATTTGGTTGATCTATTTGAGTGATTAGGTTGTTGAATTCCTATATTACTCATCATTTCCTAGTAACTAGGTGATGACCTCAGTGCTGAATTTAAATCAAAAACCCCAAAAATTAACTATATGATAAAATTTCTTAACCACAACACTAGTTAACCGGGCGGAGATTTATTGATTCTGCATGTGAAAAGACGGGCAAATAGGTTGGTTCTGGTGGTTACGGATTCCACCAACGGTCATGGTCTATCCCAACGGCTCCCCTTACCTGCATTCACACGGCTTATCCATGAGGTTTTATAACACACGGTTTATACAACCGTAAACCTTTGACATTTTCTGCCACGTTTTTAAAACCTGTCACATGGAAATCTCTATCGGCGGCTTTACAACTGCAAACCTTGACTCTGCCGTGGTCTCCAAACTTGATTACATGTGTTTTAATAACTTCCGACATGGTTTAAAACTTGGCAGTTATCACTGTTTAGCATTGCGGGTTTATTATAAAGTTTTATTATAATGAATTAAACCTATACCACCCAAACTATTTAAAAGGTTTATGAAATGTTTTATGGCCAAACCTTATAATAAGGTTTTTGCAACTTAGCACTTAGGTTTTATTATAATGTTTTATAACCATGTTTAATGTTTTAGGTTTTTTTAATACCAAAGCACTTAGGTCCTTTAAGTTTAGACTTAGGTTTTAAATGTTATTTTTATTTTAGGTATTAGAGCTAGGTTTTGGACACCATAGTGCTAGGATTAGACCACAGGTTTAGGATTAAATTTTCTAAGGTATTTCACCATAGGTAATCTAGGACCTTTTTTTTTACACCACAATACACCTTTTCATCCCAAATTCGAAACATATGACGACCATGACATTGAACCATTATCAACTTGAGGACATCTTCTTCGGACGATACTAGAAAATTGACAATACTGAAGACTAAACCAGACATCAGAATTCTGGAGCTGACTGGACCTCTCTGACGATCTGCACTGAACAAGATCCTCCTAGATCAATCCTCTCCACTTGAAAACTTTTGGACCAAAAAAGCTTGATTTTAAGAAGACAATAAGTGAGGATACAACTCCCTCAATTTTTTGATCTCTATCCATTTACTCGGATTCATGCCCTTGAGTCCCACTCGAAGATATTCCACATCTCTTCGCCTAGACGTATGAACTCTTCTGTCCAAGATGGTATCTTCCTGCAACTCTGTCATGTACTCAGGTGATAAGTTGTCAATATAAGGGATCTGTATATCATCCTTAGAATCAACAATCATTGGAGGTTCATACAACTTCAAACTTTCAACATTCACAACTGAGTAAATATTCATATAAGGCGGTAAATCTAATCGGAACACATTATTTCCAATATTCTCAACAATTTTTAAAGGACCATACCTGATTAATTTTGGTTTCTTACCTTCCCCTTTTAACCTATCTTTGCTGATATACAACCACACTTGTTTACGGACCTAAAAATGATGATCGACTTGATGCTTGTCATGGTGCAATTTGAACTTGGCCTAACTCTCTTTCAACTAATTCCATACTACCCTACGTATTTGTTGAGAAGAGTGACCTTTCTGAATAACTTGCGCTTTTCCTTTCTGTGGTATACACACCTTACCTAAATAATATAAAAAATTTTCATAAATATGATAAATTTTTTCTTCTATCTGAGTACCATGAGTTAGCGATTCATAACTATCTTCGAAATCATCATCAGTACTATATTGTTCTACATAGCTTTCATGTTTCAATGAACTACTATGAAGTACTACTGAAGCATTCAAATATGGTCTAGATATCATATCAACTACTTCATTTGTTACTCCTTTCTTGTCCTTAATTACTAAGTGAATTTGTTGAATAAATCTCATCCAACTGTAGTGGTGATATTGTTACAACTTAGTATGTGACTGAATGTATTGAAGCTGCTAATGATCTACGTGAATCACTATTTCCATTGCATAACCACTAGCATCTGTTTTAACTTCAAATGGTTTTTGATGATCTAATAACGTTGTGAAATTTTTCTTCTTAAATGAATCAAAAACTTTAAAATCGACACACATTCCCCATGTCTCGTTTTGCTTATGAGCCAAAATTATGGGTGAACTATATGGAGATGAACTGGGTCACATGGTTTCCATCCTTGGAATTTGTTGCTTTATTTCTTTACACTCTATAAATTACTTGTGACACATTCCATTATTAGGGGCATCAGAAATCAACTACATCTCATGTGATATTTCTTTTTTTATGAAGTAGATGTTTTGGTTCTTTAACTAGATCTTGAAATGAACCTACCTTTTTAACCAAATTACCTTCATACTGAAATTCACAACCTGAAAAAGTATCATTAAGATCCTTATGTTTCTCTTTTATCAACATGAGTATGTATCTCTTACTTGAACTTATTAAGTGCTTCATATGATTAGCATTGATTAAATTCAAGTGATTTTGAGTTTTATGTGCTGAACAATGTACTTAATCCCATATTTCTTGAGATGATATATGTTCCTTCCTATAAAATACTGCATCATAGTCATAGAGATAAGGGCTAACTAAGACAATTCCACAAATATCTAACGATATCACATCCAGATCTACTTTGTCGATATAGTTAACTGTGATTGCAAATTTTAACCGACACTGTTTGGTAACATGAATTTGAGATTGTTACTTTAACCATCCTAAAGGATATGGTTTTGGATGATTATGTGTTTTCAAACCCAATTGTTTAACCAATGACTCAGAAATCAAATTTTCCTGTGATCCCATATCGAACAATGTATCTATCTTAGTATGCTTTGAAGTTACCCTTATATGAAATAGCTCGATTATTTTTCCTTCATTCAATTGTGTCATATTTGAAGAAGCAGAAGTACTAGCTTTAGAAATTTTACCTGTTGTAACCATAGCAGTGATTTTTCCTTCATCACCAAAATCAGATCCTAAGTCCAAGCCTTGTTGGATTGTTGTTTCAGCCTTCTTTTCAACCTTCTTCGTTTGGAACTTCTTTAGCTTGAGTTTCGAATGAAGTTTTCAACACCTAGCTTCATCATGGATAATCCTTTGGCAATGTGTACAGGTAGGTCTTTCATCTTTCTTCTGAGTTGTGGCAGTCTTCTTTCCCTTTGACTTGCCCTTCTTTTTGCTGTCTTCAGTTTCCATCTGCTTAGATGTCTTTGGTGTAAGCTTGAAAGGTCTACCACCTGATTTGACATGAGTAGCTTGAATACAAACTTCATCAAAACCATTAGGATTGAACATTAATAATGTATGCTGCAAATATGAACGCAAACTTCCAATATTATTCAACAAAGTTTATTTCGTGTCCAAAGGAATACCAAGTGCTAATGATTTCTTTCTGAATTCCTGTGTGAACTCTTAAACATTATGTCCCTTACCTTGTCGCAAGTGCTGCCAATCAATTACAGCTTGTTGTGTGTGACCCAACTGATAGAATTGTTTCTTTAGAGCTTTTATAAACTTAGTCCATGAGGTGATAACTTTTCCTTTATGCTTTAAATCTATCTTTGTCTTACTTTCCCACCTGATCAAAGCAGTACCCCCCATTCTAAGAGTAGCTAATTGGATCTTTGTCTTATCATCAGTAATATTTTGAATAAGACAATAGACTTCTAACTATTTTACCCGATTATCTAGTTTCTTAGGGTTAATTTCACCATCATACACAGGTAATTTGAACTTAACATCAAGTTTCAAAAGTGGACTCTTAGGTTTCTTTTCTTTTTCTGTTTCAGAACTAGAAGTAGAAGAGGAAGAAGAAAATGATGGAGATGATGGAGGATAAGGAGATTTATCTACCTTGCCTTTACCCTTTTCCTTCTTTGATCCCTTCGACGATGAGGCTACATCTCTCGTCTTCTTTTCTTCATATAATCCTGCCAAATTTTGTTGCATGTTTAAAAACATCTGTTGGATTTGATTCTCATCCATGGGTTTCTTTTCAGTAGCTTCAGGAGTATCAATGGTCTCAATCCCTGTCATCGTTGATTGATGAATGAATTTCCTCTTTTCGATCTCTGGATCAAATTCCTCAAGCTCGCCTTTTCTCTGTTGCAATCCAAACCTAGTTAACATCCACTGAAAAACAAACTACAAAGAAAAACCTACTCTGATACCAAATATGATCTGAATGTGATCGAATAAAGTGCTTAGGTAGTTTGATTAGTTTGTCTTTTAGATTGAATGTTAACTGAAGAAAAATTTTAAGTGAAAGAAGACATAAACCAGCAGAAAATAAATGATTAAATCATGACATAGAACAGAGAGAAGAAGAAGCAAACAGTTGATTACAGAGTTCATCCTTGGTGGACTACATCTCCAAGTCCTCTCTCAAGTGGGCGTATGGTTTATTAGGATTGATCGTGAGGAATTTATTTACACAGAAATGAATCAAAATGACTGTACTTACAAGCACTTCTGGATTCTGTAAACAAAAATTACTCTCTCTCACCTTTCCGACACCTATCTCTGCACTCAATTTCGACTCTCGACGGTCAAAATATGCTGAAAACAAATTCGCCTCTGTCCTACTAAAACTGAATTTCAAAACATCCATGTCCCTCAACAATCAATTTTTCATGGCTTTATAAGTCTGCATCGAACCATTGATAGCCAACTTTGGCATTTGGTTGAGCTATTTGAGTGATTAGGTTCTCGAATTCCTATCTTACTCATCACTTCCTAGTAACTAGGTGATGACCTTAGCGCTGAATTTAAATAAAAAAACCCAGAAATAAACTATATGATAAAATTTCTTAGCCACAACACTAGTTAACCGGGCGGAGATTTATTGATTCTTCATGTGAACAGACAAGCAGATAGGTTGGTTCTAGTGGTTATAGTTTCCATCAACAGTTATAGTCTATCCCAATGGCTTCGCTTACCTGCATTCACATGGCTTATCCACGAGGTTTTATAACACATGGTTTATACAACCGTAAACCTTTGACATTTTCCGCTGCAGTTTTAAAACCTGTCACATGGAAATCTCTATCAGTGTCTTTACAACTGCAAAACTTGACTCTGTCATGGTCTCCAAACTTGATTACATGTGTTTTAATAACTTCCAGCATGGTTTAAAACTTGGCGGTTAGCACTGTTTAGTGCTGTGGGTTTATTATAAAGTTTTATTATAATGAATTAAACATATACCACCCGAACCTTTTAAAAGGTTTATGAAATTTTTCATGGCTGAACCTTATAATAAGTCTTTTGTAACTTAGCGCTTAGGTTTTATTATAATGTTTTATAACCATGTTTAATGTTTTAGGTTTTTTTAATACCAAAGCGCTTAGGTACTTTAGGTTTAGACTTAGGTTTTATATGTTATTTTTACCTTAGGTCTTAGAACTAAGTTTTGGACACCATAGTGCTAGGATTAGACCATAGGTTTAGGATTACATTTTGTAAGGTATTTCACCATAGGTAATCTAGGATTTTTTTTTTACACCAAAATACACCTTTTCATCCCAAATTCGAAACATATGAGGACCATGACACTGAACCATGATCAAATTGAGGACATATTCTTCAGACGATACTGGAAAATTTACAATATTGAAGACTGAACCAGACATCAAACTTCCAGAGCTGACTAGACCTCTCTGCCGATCTGCACTAAACAAGATCGTCCTGGATCAAGTAGGTTAAACATGCATTATATACAACTTTGCTTTGTCCATCATCAAATCAAAACTATGACAGTGATGTTCATCATGTCCCATTGATGAGCAGAAATTGCAAAAAGGTTGCTTTATCTCAAGCATATATTTTCCAATTGGAGGACAGTAATCAGTCGCATGCAGACTCATAGCCTAACAAATTGTGCACCATAATGTAGGTGTTCCACTCTATCCGATCTCTCTCTTTAGTGGGCTGTGTCCTCCTGCTTGCAGATAATCATTGAATACAAGGCATTGATCCTTATGATGTTCAAAAAATTTGCATCGTATGCACCATACATCTATGCAAACCTCCTTTCCCTTATCTTTGTGCAGATTCTAAATTTCCAAATGTGTCACTTCCAACTGACTTTGAATCTGTTGGGTCCCAATCTGCGCAGCTGGTATTAGCAGAGCTTCTAACTTCATTGCAATTTCCATGGCCTCAGCCTTCGTGACAATCTTCTGTTGACTCAAGGGATGGTGTAGATGTGGGAGCAGCATAGAAATAAACCATTCCTTCTATTGGGTATCATCAATAGTGAATCCACTGTCTCTGATAGTGCACTTCAACCTCTAATCTTCATCCGATACAGATACATTAAACTCTTCAGAATCTCTTTTAACTCAGTGACATGTTGTGAAAATGACTTCGGCCTTTTAAATTGGTCTTTTAGTGTATCCTTCAAATCATCAATATTAGCATTAGGATTCATTGATACATACCTTATATACCAACCCAATTCGTGATCTTGAAAATAAGTGGCTAATTGCGTTTTCTTAACATCATCATTGTTCACCTGTTATGCTCTCCATACAACATCAATGAAAAACCAAAATTGTTTTGTATCTTCATTCCCAATACCTCAGAAAGTAGGAAATTTCATGGACGCAGCCATATCTGTGCCTGGTGGTGGAGGTGGAGGTGGAGGTGGAGTGGATGACTTGTGAGATGAGTTGGGAAGTGGAGTGGACGGGATCTGAACTATGCCCAACGTTCCAATATTATTGTGATGTTGCGAGACTTCTGCTTCTTCAGAGTGCACAGATTCACCAGAGATACTACTCTCTGACTCTTTCGTCACTATCAGATATACCCTTGAGAGGACTATAAATAAACCCTTATTCTATATCTACACAATAGGTTCTTCCGTTGCACGTAGTCGGGCCTCTTCAAGACATTCACTCAATATGATTACACAAAGAACCATGTTCACACAATAACATCTTAATACACAACTTCAAAGAGCACAAGAACTTACCTCTGGGACCCTTACAAAATGTTCTTTCTGCTTCAAAATATGATACAAACTGATCAATAGAAAACTCACTTACAAATCCTCCCAGAACATGATCGATACAATGCTCTATCGTGCGGCTAATATTATTGCTTGTCTTTTCTAACTGTTGTACCAATTCTAGAGTCCATTAAGTGACTATGTCATCATTTGTAGACGTATTAAATTTATTCAATTGAGACAACCACTCATGTAACTAAGTCGCAAAGGAAGAAAAGAAAATATCATGGACTTCTATATAAATATAATTTTGAACCCAATCTTCAACAGATAATTTAGAACTTATATTCTCTAGGATCACAAATTCAAGGATATTTTTATCAATTCAATCTTTTAATTCGTTCTACGTAGGATGCTACAACATCAATTCTCCCTCAAAATGATCTTGGTCCGAGAAACGAAACCAATTTTTGGCTTGAGGGGTCCTGAACCAGGTTCGTATTTATCATGCAACCAACAAACCTTTCAACTATTGGCCCTTTCGGCAATGACCTGCTTGCGCAGATCAAGGTCTCACCCAAAGTAGTATGGGGGGGTGTTGGAACTAGGTTTGTGCACCTTGAGGAAGAATTCAATCTAGTGGCCCTAAATAGACTTATAACAGAACTATAACATATGATATACATATGCGCACATCAACATATCAATATAACAACAAATCAACTCTTTTTAGGTTATTACAGAATGATTTAATATGTATTCGCACACTGTAAATAGATATGCTCTCCATAACTCAACTGGAAATAACCCTTTTCAAGCGAGCTTGGGATTCCAGCCACTATGTCCCACTAACATGGCCATACCATTTGCATCTACTTAGGCAGATTTGACTCATTTCCAGTCTAAAGTTGACAAGACGAACAATTTCATTGAGTGCATTGTTGGGGCCCTTGTTTTGAAAACTTGTTTTGAATATTTTGAATTTTGAATGAAGGACAGATTTTGGGTTGCGGAACGACACATGGTGTTTGGTCAATTTAGTGTGTCCTAAATTTCTACATTAATTTGTCAATCCGGGATTCGTAAGCTGACGAAGTGTGGCGCACTATATGTGCAAGATAACCTATCTCTTACTTTTTGTCGTTTTTGGTTTTTTTCTTTTTTTATCTTGGTTGGTTTCCTAATGCGAGATGGAAATTCTAAAAGACAAGTATGGTTATGATTGTTCAAGGAAATGATGTCCTTTATAATGATTTCCCAAAATTCAAACTTCAAGAGGATTTTGAAACATTCAATGACAAAATTAGTTCCTAAAAGGAAATGAAAATGTGCCACTATTCTAGTTAAACAAACAGTGAACTATTGATCATGAAAACCATTACCCTTGCTGCTGTCTAAACACAAAAGAAACTGTACTCAAAGAAAAGATTGCAAGTAAAATAAAACTAAAATCAAATTACATCAACTCATATTCTGACCCCTCACCATTAGTCTCGCTATGGCTTTCGGAGGTAATCATAAACAACTTCAGCAATCTGATATCTAATTTGCAAAATAATAAACTAATATCAAATTACACACTCATACTTCAATTTCTCACCATTAGTCTCGCTATGGCTTTTGGAGGTAACTGATAATGACATGAGAAATTTAATATCTAACTTGCAGAAAAGTAAACTAATATCAAACTATACACTCATACTTCAATCCCTCACCATTAGTCTCGCTATGGCTTTCGGAGGTAACTGAAAATGACATGAACAATTTAATATCTAACTTGAAGAAAAGTAAACTAATATCAAACTACACACTCATACTTCAATCCCTCACCATTAGTCTCGCTATGGCTTTCGGAGGTAACTGAAAATGACATGAGCAATTTAATATCTAATCTAACTACTAAAGCAAATGTGCAAGACCGAAATAAACAAAACAGTGCTGGAATTAAACAAAAAATAAGAAAAAGAAATCAACAGAAGGAAAATATTGATTCCATGTCATTAGTCATTATAAAATGATGTGCAAATGCCTGGGCTGCCTATTGTAATCTGGAACAAAACACTGATCAGTTAACAACAATATAAAACATAAAAGATTATGGACAGAAGTAAAATGTCAAGCATGAAAGATTATGGACAAAGATGAAACGTAAATACCATGAAAGATGTAATATATATACACGTGAATGACTATGGCACAATGAACTTAAAGAAATGAAGCATGAAACTATACAGTAATACACAAAACCTCAGCGTGTGCAGGGGACCTCCGCACAAACCTCGGACAACAGCTATCAACCACGAATTACGCTGATAAACAAAGTCTTCTCATATATTTAAAATGCAGTCATAACAATGGAAAAAGTGTTACGGCACAATGGCTTTCTTTACAGTAGAATTACATTACAAGAACTAACTATTATGCATATGAGAATGCATTATTTATAACAGAGGGTGATATAACTAATTCCCTAAAGTCTGCGCTGATGGAAGACACGTGAACCACCACGTCCAGAGATCTAGCATTATGGCCGCCGTGAGGATTAAATCTATGGAGAGTGGCTGTTGGATTCGGCTTATGGAGCCGTTTACAGGTGTTGATGTGTCTCTCGTGATCTAGAAGCGGCCACACAAATCTCCACGTGATGAGAAACAGAGTTCTGTCACCGTGGGACTCTTCGGTTGACCACCACTTGGCCACCTTTGACCACAACCTTCTTAGGTGAATTCGACTGAGCCAATAGGACATGATCCATGTCCATGTCATTTCTAACTTGCCCATGTGGCTCGATTTGCCTGAAGACACCTGCAATATAGACTTTAACAAAATGGCTGCGGAAAGTGACAAGATTCCGTAGCTAAATGACCAAAAATCTAATTCAAATAACAGACACAAAACATAGTTAAAAACCATTTTAAATGCTCTTTTAAAATTAATATGCAATGATATTGATGACTTAGAAGGTCCAGGTGAATGAAAAAGGTCTAGAAAGGTGTATAGGAAAGATGCAGATTTGAGACTCAACACATGGCAGTCGCAACCAAATCGCAACTACAGTAAGTCGCAGAGCTATCAAGGTGGCGAAGAAGCAAGAGAAAGCTGAAGAAAGAAAAATCATAAGTGCAGACAGAGAGAAGATACAATGGAAGATAGAAAGCAGAACTCACAGTTCACAAGAGAAAAGCCAGAAGCCGCCGAAGAAGAACATAAGAGGAACTAATAGTTGCGAGGGCGGGTGAATAAATAGCAGTCACCCGGCTGAAAGAAAGGAGGAATGTGACAGAAGAGACGAATGCAGAGCACCTAAAGAGGATTGAGCAGACACTGCGAAGGGAATCCATTCCGAGCATGATGTCTCTGTAGTTCCTAGGTTTCTCTTATCTATCTTTCTATCCTATAAGATGTCTATGACATATTTGTACTGATCTTGTTGTGGAAAGTGATGTAAATATGGATTTGGTTGAAGATTATTAATATACCTGCAGGTTACTGTCTGATCTTATGAGCTACATGCATGCGTGATGTCTGTGATGCTTTAAAATTTTATTTTCTTAATACCTAGTCGATATTCTGAATGTTCTTGTGTATATATGATGTTGATACAATCCATTCTATGTTAATCATGGGGTGCGGATCCCTCCGTCACCATTGATCTCCTCCCCTTTTGCATGTGGTCACGGCACGCCTCGGGTGAGGCTCTCTGCTCTCCGGAGTAGGGTGATAATGCTGGTGTGGTTCTAGACTACAGCGAATACCCTTGTTGGCTCCAACCTTTGAACCTGGGTCTTACCTGCGAGACCTGTTTCTTCGCCAACAAATGGTTTCATTGCAGGCACTCTCATGTTATGAGGGGAACTAGATCATGGTATCGAGGATCTTCGAAAGCGAAATGCGGAGATGGTGGGATAACCACCTGGACCAGTTTGTTGCTCAACAAGCGGAGTTGACGAATCAAAAGGAAAGGGTGCTTAAGGAACTCGTCCTTTTCTCAGATTCTGCCAGTGATACCTACGGGATCCTCTGGGGAAAATTCCCCAGCGACCTCTATAATTGGTTGCGGAGGTTACAGACGAAGGTGCCTAGGGATAGCTCGCAGAAGATAAACCGCAAGTGGGTGCATGGGGATCTGGTGGCTCTGCATTGGTTGAACACTGAGTTGACCCACGCAGTGGATTTTTGGGTAGAGACCACTTTGGACGGATATATTGTGGAGTTTGCTAAAGAGTGCTACCAATCCTTATCGAAGGCTGAAGCTATCTTCTACTCCGAGCTAAGAGGGAAACTGCTCAAGGAGATTCCACTGTGGATTAAGGCCCTGATGGTGGACGAAGGGCTGATAGATTTCCACAAATCGAGCATGGAAGCGTAAACCTCTGGTGCTGGGGGAAGGGCTAAAGGGACAGATGCTACGTGAAGGGTGAAGCAGGGGGAGTGGGGAATGGATGCTAAGGCCACAAGGAAGTTGAGGGAGCGACGTGCACATCAGAGAGCGTTGATCGCCGACAGGTGGCGAGAAAGGGTGATGCAGGAGTTGAAGCGAGTTGAAGCGACAGGAAGAAAATAGGAAGAACCAAAAGGAGGCGCCTCAGAGGATAGGAAGTATGGACACCCAGGCGGGTACTCGGGCGAGGGAAGGGACTGTCGTGAGAGTGCGATAGGTGCATGGGAGCCCAACTAGGAGAGAAAGGGAGACGATGACTAATGAGGAAGATACAGGTGTGCAGCCTGAAGAAGGTTCTGATGGTGAATGGTACGTCGTGATGCAGCGATTGTTTCAAGAGAGATCGGCATTCATCTCTCCAGGCAGCCCTACTTCCCAGAATTTGCATGACATGGATCCCTACCTTGCCCTGGTACTCTACAATCCTTTGAGTAATATTTTCGTTAAGTTACAAGCATTAAATCGATTGCACATTAGTTTAGTGTCGCATGTTAGTAGCGGTATTAATAGTAGTATTACAGTTCCTGGTGGTATAGTCACACAACCAAGACCCGGAGGGTTTATTCTGGTCACTCCTTCGCTAGCAAACATGGCCGGGTCATTCACTCGGTATCCAGAATTCTCTGGCCAAGGCAAAGATGATGTGGAGCAACACTAGTATCTCTGCGAAGCCATATGGAGGGCTTGATAGACGCCAGACGCAGGGAAGTTAATAGAATTCCAAACCACGCTCAGAGAGAGGGCTTTGCGATGGTTCATCAAGTGGTCTAAGGCTCATCCAAATTCGGTAATAGCTGACGTTAAGCGAGACTTCTTTCGCGAATTCAAGCTTCCTCAAACAGACCAGCAGGGTCTGTCGAAGCTCTGGGAAATTAAGCAGAAAGAAGGGGAGACTGCATGGGAGTTGATGCGCCGATTCAAGGACGCAATCGGGAAACTCAGCTACCCGATCGATCCAAACCATCAGAGGGATTGGTTCATCAAGTCTCTGCTTCCCTTGACACGAACCCCCCTCACCCAGCAGAAGATTGACAACTTACAGGATGCTTTGGAGCAGGCCATGAAGATAGAGGCCATGGCGGGCTACCCTTAGGAATATCGAGGAGGGTCGGCTCCGCAGGATTTTTCCTTGGTAGTATTGCAACATCAGATCGCCAGTCTAACTGAAAATCTCAAGGAGATGAAACCGATAAGACCACCCAGGCCGAGCGTTTGGTGCACTCATTGCCTGGTTGAAGGCCACGTCGCAACCGAGTGTCCCGGTTGCGTGGCGCAGGTGTGGGACCCTCTGTCGTGGCAATCCAAGGGGATCCACCTATGGGGAGTGGTGCGCCAATGAACCCGCAGGGGGTATACCAGCCGCAACAGCCTTATGCAGGGTTCCCACCTCAATCAAACCCAACCGTCACAGAATATTGTGAAATTTGTCGGACGATGGGCCATCAACCTTGGATGTGCCCAATTCTACAGAAGTACTCCAGCTTCCCAAACAATGCATACTGTGATTTTTGTGCTTCCACGACTCACAACATTGAGCAGTGCAGGGCTCTCGACGCTTTGGAAGACCGGTTGGACCGACCCTCCTACTGGGTGAATGAGGCTTCCACGGGCCGAGGAGGGGGTATGCGTGGTGGCCACATAGGGGGTCGGGGTCCGCTGAAGTGCTACAACTGTGACCAGGAGGGTCATGTGGTCCGGGAATGTCCCCTTCCCCAACGCCCATGGTGTTCCCAGTGCCGCATGAATGCCCATGCAACAGAGGAATGCCTAGAACTTATCAAGAAGTGGGAGGAACAGGCACGGCAGAGGGCCACGAATCTTGTCAACTCTGAGCCATGGGGGACCACGACTCAGGCCATGAAAAACGTAGCTATTGTGACGAGAGGTGGTAAGAAGATGTGGGAGGATCCTTGCGGAAAGGAGCGGGCACGAGTTGTCTGGCCAACCTCCCCGAACCAGTTATTCAGGCTAGATGCATAGAAGAAGTATTTCCAGGAGGCGGTAGAGACATTTTCTCAGCTGAGAGGAGCCAAAGGCTTGGAGGTGCCCCTGCCGACAGATCCCGATGAGCAGAGCGCCACAGGAACCTTGATTGAGGAATGGCTCTAGTTGTTCCTCAAGATTGTTGACAATGCTGGGACACGGCAACAGCTCAAGTGTACCTTGGAAGATGTACTGCAGGGGAGTACAGGACCAGGGGAACCGGTGAGCACAACCCCCCAGTACATCCAGTGGGTCAGGCGGAACAAGCGACGAACGGGAAAAGAGTTCCGGCTTAACACGCAGGTTGCGGGATTCTAGATCAGCGACACTATGCTTGACTTAGTATTTGATGTCAATATCCTGCCGCGGAAGACATGGGAGGCTCTTGGCCGGCCACGGCTGACCTACTCGTCGTTCCAACTTAGAATGGCAAACCAGTACTGCATTGTGCCGGTCGGCCGACTTGAATGTGTCGAGGTTGACATTGTAGTGGTGAAGCCTTACATGGATTTTGAAGTTATTGATATTATGGGAGACAAGGATCCTTACCCTGCCCTGTTAGGCACCGATTGGGCTTTCGAGAATTACGCTATCATCAACCTCAAAAAGGAGCTAATGATCTTCGAAGATGGAGAGGTCTGGGTCACTCAACCTCTCGACCCATATCAAGGCCCGAGATATACCGAAACTGTGGATAACCGGGAGGATGCTCAGATGTTGGACAACCTCTATCAGATGACAACAGGGAAGCAGGAAGATTATATCAACTCGACCGTGACTGGCTCTATCATCTGGTGCAGTGTCCAAAGCTCGAAGCTGGGGTTGGAAATAGCATGGGAAGACTGGCAGCAGGGTGGGTATGAGACCAACACGCGGAGGTGTGCCAATATTTCCTAGGTTCGTTGGATTGGTGCGGAGATCCGAGGGTACCCCACCCTGTCGAACATGCACGCTATCAATACCTTTATTGCAAAAGTAAAGGACACGGTACCAGAAGGAAGTAGGATACCACTTTTGGACGTCGCGCTGCAATCCACATCAGCACGGTGGTGGAAAAATCACCGCAACACTCTGTCGCGATGGAGTTGTGTGGCGGAGGCTTTGAGGGCACGGTTCAAAGAAGACGAAGGACCTCGCAGCCGACATAGGTACCACGGGACTTCTTATCCAAAAGACCACCCAAAAACCTGCGAGGAGAAATGGCGAAGTATAGGCTACCCAGAAGAGTTGTGGGTTCATAGGTTTGTCCACTCTTTAGATACCATTCCCCACGCATGGTACCTAGAAGAAGAACGGAAAAGAGGGACCAGCTCTTGGCCGAAAGTCACGAGAAAATTTGTGCGGTGTTTTTCCTTCAAAGGAGAGACATAGCTGGTGTCCCGGGCATTACAAGAAATCAAGGGGGTACTATTTCTTATTGATTTGGGGACTGGTGGGAGCACCTTAACATTCCATCCTGAGAGCAGGCGTGAGTTGGCTTGCCAGCGGATCGATGGCGATCCAGACGATAACGGTCTGGAGGACCTAAGGCACCTGTACTTCGAAGAGAAGGAAGGCGAGCAAAGCATCAAAGACGATCCAAGCACTGAGGGCGTCCATCTACTCCCGCTGAAGACAAAGAAGTTGAACATCGGTATGGATGAGAAACCTAAATTGGCTACGGTTGGAGATTACTGGGATGAGGAGACGACAAGGGAAATTTTCAGCCTCCTCCAAGAATACGAAGACCTATTTCCTTCATCAGTTGTAGATTTGAAGGGCATCAAGGGTGACCTCGGAGAAATGCGTATTGTGTTGAAACCGGACGCCAGGCCCGTAAAGCATCGACCCTATCGGTTGAACCTGCGGATCAAAGAAAATGTCAAGATGGAGATCGATAAGATGTTGGCAGCAGGTCTAATATTTCCGGTACAAGAAGCGGAGTGGGTGAGTCCTATCGTCATTAATAATAAGAAGGATAAGTCAGAAATCCAAGTCTGCGTCGACTATCGAAGTCTGAACAACGCCTGCATCCATGATTCATTTCCCACTCCTTTCAGCGACGAATTATTGGATCATGTTGTGGGAAATTAAGCTTACTCCTTCACTGATGGATTTTCGGGTTATCATCAAGTGCGCATTGCGGAAGACGACAAGACGAAGATGATGTTCACCACCGAGTGGGGGTCGTTCGCATACCACGTGATGTCATTTGGCTTGAAGAATGCCCCGGCCATGTTTTCCCAGATCATCATCGCTGCTTTCTGGGAGTATATCCACAAGTTCCTGGAAGTCTACATGGACGATTGGACCATCTACAGTTTGCTGAAGAAACACGCCACCCTGTTGCGTATCATGTTCAATCAGTGTCACCAGTTGCAGATTTCCTTGAACTTGAAGAAATGTATTTTTGCAGTTCCTTTCGGTACGCTGTTAGGAAACGTAGTGTGCAAGCAAGGGGTCTGCATCGACCCCGCCAAGGTAGCAGTGATCATCCACATGGAAGCCCCTGAAACGGTGAAGCAGTTACGGGCATTGCTAGGGCACACAGGTTATTATCGACGGTTTATCTGAAATTATGCAAAGATCACTACTCCCTTAGAAAAGCTCTTGCGGAAGTCGGAAGTGTTCCAGTGGACAGAAGAGTGTCGGATGGCCCTTGACGCCTTGAAAGAAAAACTGGCAACGACGCCCATTCTGGTTCACCCAGATTGGGATAAGCAGTTCCACGTGCACATTGATGCTTCCAGTATTGCACTAGGGGTTGTCTTGGCGCAACCAGGGGAGACGACCATTAACCACCCGGTTTACTTTGCCAGCCGCAAATTGTCTAATGCCGAGCGGAATTACACCACTAGCGAGCGGGAGGCCCTTGCAATGGTGTATTCACTCCAGAAGTTCCACCACTATCTTCTGGGAGGAAAATTCAAGTTCTTTACGGATCATTTTGTGTTGAAGTACCTAGTCAATAAGCCCGTCTTGGAAGGACGGATTTGTCGGTGGCTCCTACTCTTCCAAGAATTTACATTCGAAGTGATTGTCAAGCCTGGGAGGTTGAATGTTGGACCCGATCATTTATCCCAGTTGGAAACAGGGGAGAACGACGACTCTCTCGATGATCAGCTTCCGGATGCTGATCTTTTTCGTGTTGAAGTCGTACCCGATTATTTGGCAGATATCGCCACTTATTTGACCACGGGGCAATGCCCTCAGCACTACACCCTGCTTCAGAAGCGGCACTTGGTCGTTCGCGCTGCCGAATATCAACTGGTAGCAGGGAAGCTCTACAAATTGGGTCTCGATGGGGTTCTGCGCAAATTCCTCCTTGACCACGAGCGTGAGGCCGTAATGTGGGAATGCCACAGTGGCGTTGCAAGCGGGCATGTGCGGGAAAAACCCACTACCCAGAAGGTGCTTCAAGCTGGCCTATGGTGGCCGACAGTCCATGCCAATTGCAAGAATTTTGTGAAGCAATGTGATCTTTGTCAGCGCACGAGGAGGCCATCTAACATGGACGAGCTCCCGCTACACCCGGTGCATGTGTTGCGGCCGTTCGAGAAGTGGGTTGTCAACTTCTTCGGTCCCATAGCCCCGATTGCCCGGTATTCTAAGGCACGGTACATCATTACCACAACCGACTACCTCACCTGGTGGGTTGAGGCAGCGGTGGTACGAGACTGTACGACGGATACAGCAGCATGGTTCATCTTTGAACACATCATCAGCAGGTTTGGCTGCCCGCAAAATTTAACCAGCGATCAAGGTACGCATTTCCTTAATGAGACGGTCAAATCCCTGCTGGACACATTCATGATCCAACATCACAAAAGCAGCCCGTACCACCCGCAGGCCAACGGCACTGTTGAAGCGTTCAATAAAATCCTTGAAAATGGGTTGAGAAAGATCTGCAACGCCCAGCGGGATGAATGGGATGAGTGGCTACCAGCTGCACTCTGGGCCTACCGGACTACAGTGAAGCGCTTGACTAATCAGACACCGTTCCAGTTGGTGTATGGCCGGGACGCTGTGATTTCCGCCGAGTTCACTGTACCAAGTCTTTTAATTGCCACGTCTCTCAAGTTCACGGAAGAGGCATTGCTACAGGAACGCCTCCACAAACTACAGGAATTGGACGAGGCCCGATTTCTGGACGAATTTCACCTGAAGGTTCAGAAGGACAGGCAGAAAGCGTGGCATGACCACCACATCAAGAACAAAACATTCCAGGTTGGTGGCAAGGTCCTCTTATATGACAGCAAGTTTCAAAAGTTCCCAGGAAAGTTGCAGATGCACTGGTTGGGACCTTACTTCATCATTGAGATTAGAGATTCTGGAGCCGTTCGGTTGGCTCAGCTAGATGGTATTTTTTTACCTGGGTGGGTGAATGACGCATGCCTGAAACCCTACCAGGAGTAATTTCCTTTCACTTTTCATCAATAACTCTTGCAACCAAGAGCACCCGTAGAGTAGCGTAGCTGAATAACTCTCCCGCAACTGGGATGAGCATAGGTAGTATTTTTTTTTTTTTTTCATGCATAGCTTGTCAATAACCGCTATGTTGCGAGACCACACCGCATTTGACTATGGCCGGGGAGGGGCGTGTCCAGCGTGTAATCCCTGTAGGATCCATAAATGTGTCAATGTCAGTCCAGGTCATTTCAGTCAGTACTTGTGTCAGTCCATAGGATCATCTAGATTTGCATCATAAATTACCATAATTGGAAGTAACCTCACCATAATCATTTTTCCATCATCCGCAGTAACCTCAGCTGTCGCGTCCGCCCATTTCCCTATGCCACCGTCAGCAACTGTCAGAATACACATTGGCACGCGATTGATCGCACGATTATCGCAGAGAAGAATGCTAGCAGGAATTAACTCATTATGGGGTCTCATCAACTGCACTCATGCCAGGTAATTACATAACTTACATGGAAAAAAGCGCGAGAATGCCGGAACAGTTAGAATTAACAATTGAAGCAGAACCAGAGCAGCAGAAGTATCCAGACGCATAGCACCAAGAGAGGACGCCGAGACGAATTATGCAAGTCTATCAGCACCGAGAAAAAATGCCGAAGGCCCTCCTAGCCATCCTAGAACCAAAGCTCGACAGCAGAATTCATAAGACAGAGTCCCTTGTCGAGAAATACAACCATGCGGCCCTAATAGATGCCAACCTTTCAGACTTTTCCGAATTCCTGGCACTCAACTGGCAGGTGTATATGGAACATTACTACACAACAGTCGGCCGAGACAGATGCAGAGGCGACACCACAGGAACTCCATGTGCCGCTCATCCCCATCGTCCGCCACTTAAACACTCAGGTACGCAATTTTAATGCGGCGACCCAGGTCATTTCAAGCGGTGCCGCTCCTTTCCCTTTACTTTCCGAGTTCTAGCTTTCTCGCTCTATCTCACACCCCGATACAACTCCTCTTACCTCCCCTACTGTTTTATTTACTTCTGCAAGCCCAATCATAACCCCGATGGGAGAGAAGAGCAAGACCACAGATCAATTAGAAGCTCCTCAGGCCAAGCGGGCTCGCACCACCGAAGCAAATCTGGTGGTGGACCTCACTGAGGATGATCCACCACTACCACCAAGCACAGGGGTGCTGATACAGGAAGAACCTCTCATTGACCCCTTAGAGTTCATCAATATTCGACTTCCACCCACTGTTCCACCTCCACCCTCCATTCCACCTCCACTCACCACTTCATCCGCTCCATCCAATTCATCTGCTACCGTGTCCAACCCAATCATCCGGGAACTCCTTGGTGGGGACCACGGGGCTGAAGTTGACTCTCGTACTGCAGCAGTAGTACCACCGGTCGACCCTGCTGGAGAACCCCAGGTTTCTCTGTCTGACATAATTACCCAAATGGCACAAATTGTTACCGAATAAGCTAGGGCTCAGCCTGAGCCCACAATACCTCCACAGGCTGGCAAAACGGATCGGCAGGAGAGGTCAGACTTGAAAATGGCCAACTCAGCGCACCAACAGACCACGTCGCCATCCCCTCCAGAGCATTCTAATCAATTAGTTGCCAGTGGGAAACCCTTGCAGGAAAGGAGGCTGGACCAGGGCACTTCGGGGATCGCCAATTTAGAAACATGGGGTACATCTCAGCTGTACTTATTTATCCAGAGGGCAGCCCAGCAAGTCGAATGGCTTCATTCTGAACTACAACAAAGGTGCGACGAGCAACATCAACAGATTGTAGTGCTTACTGAACAGCGCAACCAGCTCACAACCGCAGAGGGGCAGATGCAAGGGCAGATAGAACAAGTCGCCGTGGTGTTTTCACAGGTATGGCCAGCTGTCGAGGCTCATTATACACAGCTGCCTGCAAATGTGTCAGAGACAAGTATCGTAGAACAGGCCCTTCACCTCGGGATCACACTCAATGGCCTCCAAAAGGAAAATGTGGAGCTTCACACAGTGTTAGCAGCCCGACCAGTGCTACCCGATCCAGAGGCAGTTTACATAGCATAGATTGCTGAAAAGTAGAACCAGGTCCACCAGATGCAAGAAACTCTTAGCTTTGCAACGCATGATGCTTACGACCTCCTGAAGGGTCTTCAGGAGTGCTCAATGGCTCTGACTGTCAAAACACATCCAATCTCTACGCAGTTACAACAAATTTCGAGAGAAATCCAAGAGGCCACGGACCCCGCACGGTTGGACCAACTATATGCCCAGGCAGATGCTCTCGAGGTGCAGATCCAGCAAACAGAGGCCAACTCAGCAATCGCCAAACAGGTAATTTGTGAGCTCCACCCGCCCCTCCAACCAGGACAATGCAACAACTCGCCGCCGAGGCCGAAACCCAAATCGACACAGTGTTTGAGAATGTACCGGCGCACGTAGAGGAGGCAGCTGTCACTAAGATTGCTGTAGAAACAGATTCATTGGTGCAAGGGTGGCAGCACGCTGTATTGACCTTCCATGAGCTTAAGGCTACAGCGTTCAGCAAAGTCCCGGAGTTCGGACCCTTGTTTGGACAACAGGTTGGAGGCGCACAGTGAGAACAGGGCACAAGGTCTAGTGATGTGATGGAGATAGAAACAGTGATCTGTGATTGACTTGGGGATGAATCAATAAATTGTGGTCGGGGCCTATTGGGGCCCTTGTTTTGAAAAATTGTTCTGAATATTTTTAATTTTGAATAAAGGACAGATTTTGGGTTGCGGAACGACACATGGCAGTCGCAACCAAATCGCAACTACAGTAAGTCGTGGAGCTATCAAGGTGTCGAAGAAGCAAGAGAAATCTGAAGAAAGCAAAAGCATAAGCATAGACAGAGAGAAGATACAACGGAAGATAGAAAGCAGAACTCACAGTTCACAAGCGAAAATCCGGAAGCCGCCGAAGAAGAACATAAGATGAACTAACAGTTGCGAGGGCGGGTGAATAAATATCAGTCACCCAGCCGGAAGAAAGGAGGAATGTGACAGAAGAGATGAATGCAGAGCGCCTGAAGAGGATTGAGCAGACGCTGCAGAGGGAATCCATTCCGAGCATGATGTCTCTATAGTTCCTAGGTTTCTCTTATCTATCTTTTTGTCCTATAAGATGTATATGACAGATTTGTACTGATCTTGCTGTGGAAAGCGATGTAACTATGGATTTGGTTGAAGATTATTAATATACCTACAGGTTACTGTCTGATCTTATGAGCTACATGCATGCGTGATGCCTATGATGCTATAAATTTTATTTGCTTAATACCTAGTCGATATTCTGAATGTTCTTGCGTATATATGATGTTGATACAATCCATTCTATGTTAATCATGGGGTGTAGATCCCTCTGTCACCATTGATCTCTTCCCCTTTTGCATGGGGTTGCGGCATGCCTCGGGTGAGACTCTCTGCTCTCCGGAGTAGGGTGATAATGTCGGTGTGGTTCTAGACTATAGCAGATACCCTTATTGGCTCCAACCTTTGAACCCGGGTCTTACCTGCGAGACTTGTTTCTTCGCCAACATGCATTTAGCACATATGCCAAAAATTCCATGACATATTGGAAAGAGCCAATGCTAATTATAAGAAATAACATGACCAAAATCGGTTGCCACACAAGTTCTAGGTTGGTGACAAATTTTGGATACATTTTCATAAGGAGCACCTCACTGGACCCCACCACAAGCTTTGCCCACTCTAATATGGGCCATACACCATCACGAAGGATGTCAGAGATAGTTCCTTCGAGCTCAGTGTTACACCATTATTTGTTTTGCACCCAACGTTCAATGTGGACCGCCTTCAACCCTACTTTCCACCATTATTGGACACATCAAACATGGAAAAACAACTCACACCAACATAGCTAAACCCCAACTACATGGAAAATGCCACAACTAATTGGATCATGGAAACGGAGATCAAGAACACTCACATGCAGAAGATCAAGCTATATCAGGTTGTCAAAGGTGGCCAACTCTTGAACCAAGGAAAGTGGCTCACTAGGGACCAAGTTCAGGAGCAGTTTCCTCATCCATGGAGGAACTCAAGAAAATGGGGACCATTGATTCCTAAGGGGGCAGGATTGATCCAGGTGGATATTGATGGCCACCCGCCTATTCCACTTAGGGCCTCACTATTGTTTCTTTTAGTTTTTGATTTTCCTTAATTGTAGCACAAGTTACTATTTTTGGCAGTTTTTCTGGGTCCTGAACTTCCAGAGCCGTTTTGAGACCCTAAACGACGTTTTTTGGGAAAACTTGGAACAACATGTGTCATCCACTAACGTTGGTCACTTGATGTTATAGCATCGTTTTCCACCTCTGTATACTAGATGCTCTGAGTTATGGCCTTTGGCAGTCCTTTCCCTTCAGACTTGGCCCTTTATTTTAAAAAAAATATTTTGAATTTCATATGTGACTCTTCCCTCTAAAAATCATGTGCACACATGGGTCCAGTTATACCCAACCCATGTATATAATTTGAAATATGAAAAACAATATAAAATTCCCTATTTTATGGGCAGGGTTTAGGGGTTACATCAGAAGCCTACCTACAGAATCCCATGGCCTAACTGTATCCCAACTGAAACAACGGTTTTGGGGTGGTATAAATACACCTCATGGGAAGGCCTTAAGGGGAGAGAATGATAGGTATTCATATTATAGCCATTTAGTTCCTATTCAAGTCTGATTTATCCTTATGCATCCTGAACTTCCCAGATTGTGGAAACCCTTATTTCCTCCACACATCTTTACATTTATCAATAAAAAAGCTTTGTCTCATTCTAGATGTTCATGATCTTAATGCTTTATACATGTTATAATCCTATTATGAATGATTTCACTTCTTTATGTATATATTATTATATGATCTAACACTAAAATCCTGAACATGCTTTCAATTATTACTAGTATATGTGCTTTTCTTGAGTGAGTTTCAAGTTTCAAAGCACTAGGAGAAGCAGAGGGTTTGAACCCTACAGGATTGCCTTCAAACGTAGGACCTACAGGTACTACCCCTTCTTCCCATTTTAGTAGTTTGCGCATTAGGACTATAAATTTGTATGCTTCTTGTTGGTGTATGCTTCTTTATATATTGGCATTTCCAACCCAGACCATAGGGTACTTCATCCTGTAACACTCAAAATTTGTAGTCCTCGGATATATATTTATAACAAGGTATTTTGCGTGTCAAACGAAGATCGTATGCTAAAGTTACGACCTCGAGAAGTTGATGTACCAATTTACCCAAACGAGGCCCATAGTTTTGGTGCTTCCTCTCATAGGGTTAGGTTTTTGGATGTTTAGGGTTTTCCCTTATTTCTAAATAATAAATAAGCCTTCGAGCCTCATTGTAACATAGTTTAGAGGCATGTGACTACCACAACCCTCCTCAAAGATAATTTACCATCGTTCGAGCTAGTTTATTTCCATTTTGTCTGTAATCTTATTTCAGTTATCATATATTAATGAAATGAAGTATATTTTTTGTTTCATCTCTGTGTTTATGTTTATTTCTATATTTTATTGCGTTCCTGCATAAATCTGGATCACCTAGTGACCCCAGGTTCAGACTGTGGGTTGCAGTAAAGCCTGAGAGACTAGGAGACAGGAAAATTCCTCACGATTTAGTTAGAGAGAAGTTGGTGACATCCATGCTTGTGTTGACCTAGTGATCAGGTGTAGAACACGGTAAAGCCGATTATGATATGTTTATTTTTTTGACCTAGTGATCCGGTTCAGATCACAGTAAAGCCTCATTTATATTGATGAGGGTGAGGTGGCTTAGCCTCGAGATGCCCTTGTTGGTTCTTTGTGTTTGAGTCCCAAATTCATGCTTGTAATATGGTACTGATCTGAAAATGGGTTGGATAACTTGTTATGATTTTCAAGAAACTCCCACTCAGTTAAACAAATAAAAGATCTAGCTTGTACTTGATTTTTTACGGAATTTATGCTTTAAACTAGTGTATGATTTTTAATTGTTTAAGTGTATTAAGTACATTTGTTCTTGCTGAAATTAAACATGTATAACAAAAATATAATGCAGCAATAAATATCCAATCATAACAGCAAAATTAATCTATGTGTTCACCCAAATATTGTGGGCTACGTCTCCTTTGAGCTTTGTCATCTTGACTTGGCTCTTTGGGATTATGGTAAAGTTTCTTTTACAATTTCCACACTTAACTCCAATGGATACTATGTTGAATCCTTATTTAAACTGAGAGGGGGGGGGGGTGGAATCAGTTTAACACATACATGAGCTTTTTAAAACTTTTCATTAAACTTATTTACAACTTAATATGTGAACAATCTTAATATGAAGAAGAAAGTATTAAGATAATGTTACACCAAGCTTATTATGAGAGTAGCAAGCATTAAGTAGATTGAGTAGGACATATCAACACATAGGAAACACACACAGAGATATCAGATATAAGTGGAAACCCATAGAGGGAGAAAACCACATCTTATTATTGTTGTGATGCAAAGGCAAGCTCTAACTCCCTCTCACCATTGATTTTCTGCAGGCACCAACCTAGAGGAGGCTCCAACGTCAGTCAGCTACAACTGACATCTATCAAGATTCAACTTGATATGGAAGCTCAAACTTCCTCATTCAATCAAAAGAAAATATTTTCTGATTTACCTCAGATATCAGCTCTGTTCTGTAGCATCTCTTTCTGCTCCTCTTTTTCTTATCTTCTCTGCCTCAATTCTTCATACTCCACATTCTCTAACCTCCCTCTGCATATCAATGTGATATGCTTTATACAGTTTGCCTCATAACAGTTTGTATTCCACAGGGAATTCAAAGTGAATAGCCCTGACTCTTTGCATTCTTCCTCCTCACTTCTTTTTCCAGCTCATTCAGAAAATCTCAGCAATTTATACAACTTTCAGTTTTACAGTGGAGTTTTATTTCCTACGGAGACTTGCCAGTGCATCAAAAAAAATATAAACCAATCAAAAACGTATACATTCAGTTACAATGTGGATTACAAATTAACCCATTCAGTTTTGGATCACCGTGTGTTTGTCTTTTCTGTGACTGTGTCTGTCTTTTTCGGCTCTGCTTGCTCTCCTGTTCATTGCCGTGGTGTAACTGCTGCATATATGTAACAACACATTTTATATAATGCCATTCAACTCTCGGTGTAATAATAAAGTCATTTTTAACACATATATTTCCTGTTCAATATAATGCAAATGCCTCTCATATCCATAATAAAAGACCGTTTAATACATAAAATGCCCTTTCGGGCCCACCATCCAAATTTTTCTTATGCTCCGATGCGATGAGCCTTTGCGAAAGACCCAATGCAATAATCACAATCGCAGCTTTCAATAGAATGCTCCGATGTTCTATTCTCCTCCGATGCGATTAATCACTGTTCACTTCACTGCGCCGATGTGATGGGTCACTGTAGACCCCACTCTAAATTTCTTTAGATCCAATGGTTGCAATCTTTAATGATCCGATGGTTGCGATTGGATAGCACCATCGCAATCGCAATATTCAACAGTTTGTTCAATTGCGCTTTTACTTCCAATGCGATGAATTGCTCCAATGCGCTTTAAGGCAGAATTCAAACAAATATGAGACTCACGTTTATAAATGAATCGTGTCCACTATCTCAATCGGAACTTTTGTCAACACGTTCCGTTGCCATACTTTTCTCCGATGCGATTCATGACTTGGGTCCCACCATATACTGCTTTGTTTGTTTTAAGCCTGAATAATAGAACCCTTTGTTCTTTTAATATCATGCACAATAATACATATGCTTCATATTATAACCTTGGTCCCTTGTACATAAAGCGCTATATATATATATATTTTTTTCCGCATCAGCCTTTATGTATCCTTCATCTTGGGTTAAGATTCTTGGAATTTTATGTAGGGGTCCCACACTACACATACAATATCCTCTGTCAACATTATATTAAGTCTTGGACTCGCATTTCAAGCCCGGAAGATTTATATATATATATATATATATATATATATATATATATATATATATATATATATATATATATATATATATATATATAACCTCTCGGGCTCCATAGTTTGTTTAATGCTTTCGCTCACAGTATAGACTTAGCCATGTAACATATTACCATTTCAATAGATATCAAACTCCAACTTCATGTAATAGTGCTCGGGCCCACAGTGTACTACAATATACTGACCATCATGTGTAGCACTCCTTGGTGACTTGCATATCCATTATAGTATATGAACATATATAACGACCCCGTTCAATTTATTATGAACCTTATAATAAACCCATGCATTTAACTTGTATGTGAACACTCTACCATGTATTCAAGTTCACGTGGACTAACTCAACCTTTGGCTTAATCATAATTCAACATAGGTATATACCACGCATATGAACATGCAGTGCTCAGCATAAAAAATTAATTACACAGGTCCGCTTCATATATATCAACATATATTAATATAAGTTATAACCTTTGTCCTTTTATGAAATTTCATAACACACATAATACACAGAACTTCACATAATACTTTGGCTCCGTAGGTATGAATGTAGGTCCCACAGCCTCGGTTCTCTTCCCCGCAACTCCTCTTTTGATCGGACGGTCAATCTACTCTCGCACACCAACTGAGATTTGGACCCCCATCCAACAGATGACGTGCAATATCGCGTAACTTATATGCTCATCACATAATTCTCCAAAGTTACGCCAAAAAAGGTTGTATTCAAAAACCGCTTTAGGACACATGGCCATCCATGACATATATCGTGTTCTTTTTTACAATTCTTCTTACCACTTCAACTATCGCGCGAGTCCACTGGTTTTTGAGTGTCAGTTTCACTGTTTGCTCAGGGTTCCGCTCTTGACTCCAGGTTCCAGTATTTTATATTTTCGCTTCAATGGTTTATTTTAACCTATATTATTCGTTTAAATGTACCGATTGTGCATTAACCCATATACACAGAACCCCGCTGTTATTTAGCTTCTCGGTTCTGCCCTTTCTGAACGGTTTCACATCTCTTGTGATCATTTCACTGTTGGTTTGTTAATGACACTGCCTCTGTATTCTCTGTCTCCGCCTCTGTTATTCTATGTCTATGTTTCACTGTACTTTCTACAGCCTCTGTAGTCTTTGTCTCTGTCACTGTACTCTCTGCATCCTTTCTCTGCTGCTCGACCATTTCATCTCACGGCTCTGCCTCTGTATTTGTTTATTTGTTTATTCCTTCCTCGTGAATCCTCTCTCAACTCTACTCTGTACCCCCAAATTTCTCCTATTCTTTTGATTTTTGCTTCATGTCTCATGGTCCCTCGTCTTGCCTCTCTTTCTCTGCTTCTTGTCTGCCACTTTGTGTTGCTTTGCTTATCTTTTTGTTGCCTCTGCAACTCTGCTATTTTTCTTATCTTGTTGCTGCCTCTGCTACTCTGGTATTTTTCTTCTCTCCTTTGCCATCAATGACAACATTTACAACATTCCCCCCCTTTGGCATTGATGGCAATACACTTCCTCTGCTTGCCTTTTGGGACCCTTTATTATGTTGCTTGCTTTTCCTCCCCCTTTGACATCAATGGAAAAGGGTTACTCATTTCCCAATGTGATTTTAAATCTCACCCATGTTACTCTGATCTTGAGGACCTGTTTCATGCTCTGCGTAGTTTCTCTAGCTCTTTTGTGACTCTCTTTGTTGACTGATCTCCTCCTGGAATGATGTCTTCTTTTCTATTCTCCCCCTGGAATGAAGCTTTATTTTTCTGTCAGAGAGTAGTATCTGAAGACACTACCCCTAGTTTATTTCTCAGATATTTGAATGGCTCTCTAGCAAGAGGTTTTGTGAATATATATGATGATTGTTCTTTTGTTGGCACATATTCCAACTTCACTACCTTATAAAAAACTTTGAATGAAGTACAGGATTTTTTGAAATACTTATAGCACTTGTATTATCACATTTGATAGAGATAGGTTCATCAATGCTTACCTTCATGTCTTGGAGGGTTTGTTTCATCCACATGACTTGTGTGCAACATGCTGCTACTGCTATGTATTCTGCTTCTACTGTAGATAGGGAGATAGATGTTTGTTTTTTTCTTAGCCATGCCACTAGACTTTTTCCCAGGTAGAATGCACCTCCACTTGTGCTTTTCCTGTCATCCACATAGCTGGCCCAATCTGCATCTGTATATGTTGTCAAAGTGAAGCTCTTGCCTTTTGGATACCATAGCCCATATTGTACAGTTCCTTGTAGATATCTAAATATTATTTTGACTGCTGGAAGGTGATTTTTCTTTGGTGCTACTTGATATCTAGCCACAAGTCCTACTGCCAACATGATGTTTGGTCTTGTTGTTGTTAGGTACAACAGACTTCCTATCATGGATCTGTAAAGTCTTTGATCTATATCAGCAGATCCATCATCAGCACATAGCTTGCATCCAGTGATCATGGGAGTTGACACAGGTTTGCAATCTTCCATTTTAAACTTTTTCAACATCTCTTTTAAGTATTTTTCCTGTGAGATGAATGTACTATTGAATTCTTAGTTAAACTGAGAGGGGGGGGGGGGTGAATCAGTTTAACACATATATGAGTTTTTGAATTTTTCATCAACTTATTTACAGCTTGCTTTTATAACCAACCTTAGTATATGAAAAGTCTTAATATGTTGCAGCAAGTATTAAATTAATGTGACATCAAAATTATTATGAGAGCATCAAACATTAAGAAGATTTAGTAAATCATGTCATCACACAGGTAACAAAGATAGAGACAACAGATGTAAGTGGAAACCCATAAAGGGAGAAAACCACATCTTATTATTGTTGTGATGCAAAGGCAAGCTCCAACTTCCTCTCACCACTATTTTTCTGCAGGCACCAACCTACAGGAGGCACCAATATCAGTCAGCTACAACTGACAACTATCAAGCTTCAACTTGATAGGGAAGCTCCAAATTCCTCAATTTATCAAAATAAATGTTTGTTGATTTACCTCAGATATCAGCTCTATTTTGTAGCATCTCTTTCTGCTCCTCTCTTCCTTATCTTCTCTGCCTCAATTTTCCATACTCTGCATTCTCTATACTCACTCTCTCTAACTTCACTATGCATATCAAGTTGATATTATATATAGAGTTCATCACATGACTGTTTGTATTCCACGAGGAATTTGGAGTGAACAACCATGACTCTTTGGCTTTTGCCTTCTCATTCCTTTGTCCAACTCTTTAAAAAATTATAACAATATGTACAAATTTCAATGTTACAGTGGGATTTTCCTTTTCCTTCGGATACTTGCCTTTGCATCACAAACAATATAAAACAATTAAACATTTACATTTTCAGTTTCAATATATAAACTTCACTCAGCCCTTGGCTTGCTGATTTTGTCCTTTCTGTTGCTATCATGCAACTGTCCTGCATACCTCTATTTACTGCAACTCTGAGCACCTGTGCATGTATACCTGTTCACTGCAATTTTAAATCCCTTTGTTGCATACCTCTTCAATTCTGCAGTCTCTTTTTGACTCTGTACATATTCTCCAAGCTCACTGTAGTTGTGTATCTGCTATATATATATGTCTGTTTCATAATTTTAGCTCACCAATAAACCAACGCACACAGACCATATATATATTTCTTATATTACAATCCTGGCTCTCCTTTATAAAGTGCTCTACATACAATTGGAGCCTTTCTATAATACAAAGATTCAGACTACGTAAGGAGGGATTTGGGATCCCTATTATTGTGGGATTGGCCCTATCAACAAGGAAGGTTCCATGGGAGGTGGCAAACCACTTCCCTTCCATAGAACTCCCGCAGCCAAACCTCCCAACTCAAGATAGGCAATGGTTTCTAAGTTTGTTGAAACACAACTTCCGCCATATTTATTTAAAAAAACACTCCTTAAATTGGCTGGCGCGACTACTGCTCTGGGACAGAGCGCCAGTTGGCGCGGCCTCTTTGTAGAATTTCCTCCATTGGCACGAGTGATGAACTGTCTGCCCGCGCCAATGCAAAAGGAGGTGTTTTCATGAATTTTTGCAAGGAGATGTCTTTAGGGAAATTGAAGCTCATGCTTAGAGGAATGCATTGATGATGTTTTCAAGGCATGACAATGTTCACAGGTCACAAAATGGGTCCTCCATTGTGCGGGACGGGGAATGGTAGGGACGGTGACAAATTACTGTGTAACAGATGCCCCCTAAAGTATGAGGCCCGAGAGAGAGGGGTGAAATGCTTTACGAGAACATGTTCAACTGAAGGCCCGCCGTCGGAAAACTTGCACGGAAAGATACAACTGATATATCAAGTACATGATGTATAAGTGGTATGGACGCAGCCATCCGAAACAGAGTATGCTATAATCCGGATCCAGGGTATGGACGCAGCCATCCAACTAAGATCAAACAAATAGACTCAGGTATGGTCGCAGCCATCCAATCAGTGAGCCATGTACATAATGATAATAATCCACAATCGCAGCCTGGATTACAACAGACACAATCCAGGGTCTTGCGCTCCATCTCGACCCAAACAAAGTACAAGTTCAAGCATGTGAATATGTGAGCTGAAGTCGAACATGCATGAACATCGTCTGATTACCAGCCAATGATGAAAGCTGTTAACAGACACGAGAGAAACCACCAATAATGAAAATGGTCCTCAAGGTACTACAGGTACAATCTACGGCGTGTGAATAAATGAGTTGGCATTGAACACCCGCAGAATCACTCGATCGGAGGCCAATGATGAAAACCTCACGTCGAATGCGATGAACCTGCCATTGAGGCATGCAGGCTCCAAGGTACCATGAAGGAGTCTCTAGATCAACTTCCTGGATAATGAGCTGAAGTCGACAAGAAGTGACCTTGATCGAAGGTGGGCCATAATTTTTCCCACATCATCGACACGAGACAGAGGAACATGATGTTTTTGTTATGAATCAAGATCGTATGAGAATCAGAGGAAGGTTGATATTTGGAGAGGCCAACTTCTCTTGAACATATAAATGGCACGGCATTGGACTTGGAAGTATTTGACATCAACGGATCAGAGGTCATGGTGATGAGGCAATGAGCAGATGAGAGGTCAAAAGGGATTATCCAAACCCATGGAGGCAAAGTGAAGAAACGAGATGAGATGTCCCCAACCCGACACGAATGCAGACAAGTGCCATGTTCAAGAGCGACATACTGCCGATGACAACGACGATGGTTCCATTTTCCCCACCATTTCGGTGAGTACCTCTTTATTTTTACACAAGCTTGAAGAGGATACCATATGCTTGTCATATAAATCCGTCCTTCGGACGAATCCATCCTAGTACATTTAACGAGCCCTAGGAAGGAGAAACTCGAATAACGTCATGATTGACAATTTCCGATGTCATTTAGGTTTAACGAGTCTGACAAAGGAAGAACTCGGCGTCTTTTCATGTTTAGAGAGTTTGAAAAGACAACAGAAAAGTAAACTCCACAGGTCCCTTTTCGTAAATAGTTCTTCAGATCCGAAAAGGTAGAAAACAATATCCGAGAAAACCTCCTAGTCGCGATAGGCTAGGGTATTCCTTTTTCGTAATCAATCCATCCTAGCCCGAAAAAGGGGTAAACGTATACTGGGTAGATGTCGATTCGTGTCCATTTTAACGAGATCGAAACGACAACGGCCTCGAAAATCCTTTCAATTTTAGAGAGTAAGAAAAGAGCTGAAAGGTGACTCCTCCTGGAGGAACGAGTGGTATAAAGGGAGCAACTAGTTTTGGTAATGATGGAACTACTCAAAACAAGATAAAAGTCAAGAGGCTGGCTAACAAGACCACTCATCACAGCGGTTCCTCGGGAACGGGTAAAACAACCAAGTGAAGGCATATGATCGGCCAAGGAGAAAGTGACGATGGAGTAAGAAAACCAAGGCCCATCTAGCAAAGACAGGCTGATAAGATGACAATCACAAGACGTAAAATGGGAAAGGTTTCAATTTTACACAAGCTTGAAATCAGGAAACTCTGCTTGAAGTTGGTTTCATTTTTACACAAGCTTGAAACAAAGATAAACTATGCTTGAAACCAGTTTCATTTTTACACAAGCTTGAAACGGAAACAAACTATGCTTGAAAAAGTAAGCATGCCCCCCAGCATGGTGACTCAATTCGAGGTACATGCCCCCCAAGCTTCAGTCCATGCACCTGAGTAAACAGATGGAGGGAGTGAAGGTTCAAGTTACGAGATCTAAGAAAGACTCGACTGGGATTTTACGAGATCTGATCAAAGACTCGAATTGAACAGGAACATGTTTCATTATTTTAACGAGGTTGACACATTAAAAGAACTATCCTCAGGACACCCTTGTTTCATTGTTTAAGGAGCTTGGCACAAGACAAGGAACTCTGCTCCACAACCTTGTTTCACTTTTTAAGGAGCTTGACACAAGAAAACAAACTCTGCTCCAACGACCTTGTTTCATTTTTTAAGGAGCTTGACACAAGGGAACGAACCATGCTCCGACAGACTACTTATTGTGATGAAAAAGAAGTCATGACTTCCAAGAGTTTCGTATCAGGTGGGAGAACGACATCTTGGAAATCGGGACCCAATGCCCCCAGTACACTATGCACGACGACAGGGTCACTGGGTACAGGCACAGGGTAGGTGGCCACATAGTTGACCTGTGGTGGGGCAGATACAACGGGTGGATAAAAATCCGGAGGGGGAGATGGTGGACCAGGTGTCATGTCGGGACCAAAGAATGACAATTGATCAATGGTTACGATCCGTCCTTCATGCGGAAAACAGATCACCTGAAAAAGGGAGGAGACAGGCGCTCCCATGGCATAAGTGTAATCGCGCCCCAAAAGCAAATTGAAATCGAAGGGGCCTAGAACAACCATCACATCCATATGGATAGTCTTACCTCCCAAAGTAATAGGAAACCTTGGAAGGATCCCTAAGGGCTGACTAGTCCTTCTGTTAAATGCCAACAGATTCTGCGTAACGGGCGCAAGCGGTGGCGAACCGAAAGCTTGCCAGGTAGTCGAGGATAGAATACTAATAGAGGCACCTTCGTCTATAATGGTGCTGGGTACAACCAGACCAAAAGCATGTACTGTGATCTCGAAAGGCACATAAGACGGAAGGTGAAATCCTGCGAATCGACTCCAATCAAAGGAGGCGACCAGACTACTCGGAGGGGCTACCATCGAACCAAGAAGGTCTTCCCCTGAGGTTACGGAAGAAGGAGCATCCTCCGCGACCTCCATCTCGAAGGTGGGAGGGAGATCCTTCGGGGCCTCCATTACTGGAGGTGAAGGAGCTTCTTCTTGAGGGACAGGGACAGGAGAATCTTTCCCCAAGTCCGGAGAATCCGAGGAAACCAGAAGAACATGAGGGTTATGAGAGCCACTCTCTACGGAAAAGACCTGGTGCACCGTGGAGGGAGTCAGCTCAACTGATCCCACGACCAGTGGTTGGTCAGGGATGGATTCCTGAATTGGAATTTCCGAGGGAGTGGGATTGACCAAGGATGGTTCTTGACCAATCACAGTATCGGCAGGTGGAAGACTCAAAGAAAGCTGATTATAACCAGCTGGAAGACGCGGTGTAGAACCGGTTAAGTTGTCCAATACTCATTTGGCTTCGTCCATATGCGGACAAAGGTGAATGGCATGGTGCCCTTCACACAACTTACAGGGATTGGTGAGCTTACCCTGCAACTTAAGAGCCTTACCAGTGCCCCCAACCTGATCTCTAGAAGCCAACGGCAACGGTGGGTGACCATCGGACCATACTTCGAGGACCTTGGGAATACCAGGGCAATCTCGAAGAATGTGGTCTCCCATGCACAACATGCATGGGAACTTGACTTTCCGTGGAGGGTTGGGAGGTTTATCAAGAGGATATGTTTCAGGAGCAGTAGCTGCACTTTTAACCTCTCGCTTATCAGACTTCTTCTTCTTTGTCTTCTTCTTCTTCTTCTTAGCCACCTGGTTACTTGAATCCAGACTTTCACCATGCAAAGTTGAAGAGGAGGACGCAGTAAATGTATAAGAAGGGGAGAGGTCCACCTTGGAATCAACATGACGTTGTTCAAAGGAAAGAAACCGATTGACCAAGAATCGAGACATTCGTAATCGCAGGTTGAGGAACAACCAGACAGTAACCCAAAAGTTAACCCCTAAGGGATAACGTTTACATAAGGAGCACCAACATTCCCAAAAGGGAGAAAATGACCAGATTCTTGATTCCATCGAAGGGGATTCCTGGTTGGTGAACTCTGAAAGGTTGCCATCAAAAATCCAAAACCACACACGAGCCAAAACGAGTTAAGACACGATCAAACGGTCAACAAGAAATGTCTAAACGGGTGTGTAATCGTGGGCGATTAATTTTACCACATTGGAAAGTAAGAAATTCTACCGTTTCATATTTTAAGAGTCGAGAAATGATAAAAAGGTGACTCTATCTCTTTCAGATTTGACACAAGCGTGAAAGGACAAGCGCTTGACGGTCTTTTCAAGTTTAAGGAGTCAGAAAAGACCAAATGACTACTCAGGAAAAACTAGGCACAAAGGGTGTACCAAATATCCGTGAACTGCAATATACACCTTGGTTTCAATAATGAAACAAAAATCGACCAAGGACTTTCCGTACGTGCAGGTAGTCTCCCCGAATGCTGTGTTTGGTGTATCACGGGTATAGGGCGGCAGACTCGGCTTCCTGTGGATAAAGGATTGAAAACCTAGAGGGGTCTCCCTTTATATACGCGACGGTACAGGGAGCACAGGTACGTACTAGCGCTGTCTAAAGCCAAGAGGCGAACGACAACTACTAGGTTTAACGACGCCGGAACACGTCTCTAACCTAGACCTCTAAATGTTTCGTTAATGTTTCAATGCCTCCTTAGGTAAATTGAGTAAATTTTAAGGTTGATCTTCAATTATGTTTTGGTTTCAAGGCCCTACCGCATGTCATATGACAATCTCCTGTATGCAGCTATATGAGAAAAGAAAACTTTCAATTCGATGAATGCTATCTAGTTAAGGGAAGAGCTTCAAACAATGATGCAACAAACAGCAAAACTGAAAACGAAACTTTTCCAAACTAGATGACTTTCACTATCCAAAAGTATTCTAAAACATTCAACGAAGCGAATGATGCAATGTAATCTATGCAAAATTCTCTTTTCCGAAAACTATGCAATTGTAATCTATGCACAATTTCCTTTTTTCCTTTTCAAATGATAAGAATGCACTCAATGCATTTTTCGATGAAATGAGAATCTACTTAATGCATGCTTTCAATGAAAGAGAATGCACTCAAAGCGATTTTAAGCTTTCAATCATTAAACAATGTGATCTAAGTTCAATGATAAATCTCAAAATACTCTTCAATGCAATGTGATCTAATGCATTTTAACAAAAATAACACTTTGAGACGAAAAATAAATAAACGCAAATCTTCTTAATGAAGGATGAATGCAAAAGAGATTTAAACAAACACTAAGAATGCAATCGTTGTTTCAAACACTTTGTCACGAAATCCCTCAAAAGGCGACAAGACATATGAGGTCAAACAAAAAGAGGACTTCCAAAGCATGAGATCAAAACAAGGCATTCATTCCCTTTTACATCAAGCAATCATAGCAAGAAGACATTCCAAACAATGAGCAATGTAATCTATGCTCATACAGAGGAAAGACCCGAAGGGAAAGACACACTGGTGAAGGATTAAGGGAAAAAATCTCAATTTTTATACATCCTGAAATTGGCTCGACTTGTACATTGACAAGCAGCGCCAACTGGCGCGACTTGTACACTGACAACTAGCGCCAATGGCCAATTGGCGCGGGTTGCTAACTGACAACAAGCGCCAACGCCTGAAAATGAAAAAACAAAGAATTTCTCCCAACCAAGACCAGACTTCCCACTTC